>VXAD01005611.1:4176179-4278844 GCA_013399195.1 Dicrurus megarhynchus
AATTAATTAATTCAGAATTATTTCCTAAAATTAATCTCCAAGAAATCCTAGATCAATCTTTCAAAATGACAGATCAACTCCTTCTATTTCTTTCCTTAATTTATATTCTCTAATTTTATTGAACAGGCTAGAACTGCAAGTAATTTATTCATGAAAAACAGCAAAAAAATATATGTATTCAAGGACTCTTGAGAAAGAAATAGCAATGCAGAACAACTTAGTTAAAGCTAGATGTAGTTAAAGTACCTAAAAGAACTTGTCAAAAACCACTGCTGGATATTAAACTTCATGTTTTGATTGTTTTAATGGTATTATACTACATACAAAAGCAAAATAGACACATATAGACTTTTAGGGGACTGATAGAGTTCTCAAATAGAGTGTTCAAGACAAAAAGAGAGTTTTTAAGTTCAAAGCAAGAATTCCTTTTTTTCTTTTGAGAAGGGGAAAAAAAAATACAAAATGTAATTTTGCATCCCTGGAGACAGCAGAGCCAGAAACATAAGATTTCTTTGTACGTAATAATGGAGTGGGTATAAAAATATTTTAAATCAATTTGCTGATTTTCTTATATATATATTTTGACATTAGCTCAGTTTTCCAATTCAATTTTTAGGCTAATTTGGACCATATATTTTATAAATTGTGCCCAACTCAAAGGTTCACTTTCCTATGAACTACGATGGGAAAACCCTTTTACTGGGAAACAAAGAATATTCAGGTAGAGTCATTGGCTTACAATGCCAGTTTTTCTTCTTGCCCATTTCATAACTGAAGTTTACATACTTGATAATTCCATCTTTCATTCTTTGAATATCTAACATCTCAAAATGTTCAATGAAACTGTGATGAAATTAATTACAACTATTCTTCCTTTTTACTTAAATCACTGACATACTCCATATGAACAACTCTGTGTGACAGGGCATTTTACACTCTTTTATTAGTCAAAGTTTAAAATTTTTTTCTATGTCACTTCCGTACCCCTAAGAGGTTCCCAAAAAATTCCTTACCAGTTTGTTGCTGGGCTGTGTTGTGGAAGCAGACTAACAGACAAAATTCTGTCATTTCCCCTAAAGGCAGATGTCCCACGTTAGCAAATAGCAAAGCAGCATTGGGTGCAGCTGTGCATTAACTGGCCCAATAAGGGAGTTGTGTAGAGCCAGGAAAGGGAACAGCATTTAAAACAAAAAGTAGTGTACTTAGGATTAAGAGCAAATATCCATACAAAAAAACAAAACAAACCCAAAAAACAAAACACACAAAACAAAACACAAAAACAGAAAACAAAATAATTTAGCTTGACTGCTCATGAAAAACCTATTTATACAGAGAGTGTCTGGAGGTTCCTATGTTCCATGTACTTATAGATCACACATTAACAACCTAAGGAATACAAATCCAGTGTCATTGTCCAAACCAAAAAGTACACACAGGAAGTAGATATTGTTAGCAAGGTGTGAAAAACTCAGTCTGTTGCTTAGAATTAAGCAATGTGCAAAATGTAACAGAAGAAAACAACCAATATTCATCTGACATGGAATTTAGTTTTTTAAATAGAAAAGGCTATTAATAGATTTCTGAAGAAATTGTCAAGCATATCTATACTTGTCAACAACTGTCTATGAAATCTGTCCCTACATTTTTATCCACATAGTACCTGAAGGCTTGTATCAACCCCTTCCAAATTCAGTTGGTGAACAGTCTTATTGTGCCCTTAAGTGAATAAGAAGTCACTTAAATTCAAGTGAATATTTTTGCTGATCATATTTGATGATAAATTCCACACATGCAGAGTAAGCTTGTGAGAATATTGCTAGAACTGCAGAGGGAATAATGTGCACTACACTAGGAAGAAGTATAGAAGACAGTTAGTACATAAGGCAGCACGCTAAAGGTATATTTGCAATATAATAAGGATTACTACAAACACAGGCCACACTTCTCAAACACAGTATTACAGGTAGAGAGATACAGTTACTGCTTGCTCAAGAACACGAGTGCAAATATTAAATGCCCAGTGCTGTCAGTAGTCATTCTTTTGAGAGTACATGGAATAAATTGTCAACTGACATTTACATATGCTTTCCTAAACTTTCTTCGTGACAGTATTTAATCTAAACAGCAAAAAATCTAACTCTGAGATGAACTGAAGCTCTGTGAGAGTCCTCTGGTTTTGATTAGACAAGTGAACTCTAGGATGTCTGCACTGCAAAATTACACCTTCCCCTTTATATTGAGCTCATATTATTGCTCCGTGTTGGGAGTGAATTCTGCCTGTGCAAAAGGCAGCTCACACTCCAGACAGCATCACTGTGAACTGCATGGTTAACTCAGTGAACACAGATTACTTCTTAAGTGGGT
The DNA here is from genome assembly GCA_013399195.1 of Dicrurus megarhynchus. Taxonomy (NCBI): domain Eukaryota; kingdom Metazoa; phylum Chordata; class Aves; order Passeriformes; family Dicruridae; genus Dicrurus; species Dicrurus megarhynchus. Next base: position 4,178,544 of record VXAD01005611.1, read on the forward strand.
AGGAATGCTCTGAACACACAACACAACAGCAGTCCACTAATTAGGTACAGTTGACCTCTTGCATGGAAATCTAATAAGTTACTTGTGGTTTGTGGTTATCTTAAATCTTAAACACAAGAACTCTAGAAAATGAAGGGCAATTTAAAAGAAAAAAAGTTTAAATTAAAGACTCAAACCTATCCAATCCAACATATGCAGGTGCACGGTTTAACTTCCAATATATGTAGTTGCTATTTCTGTTTCAGCTGCTTTAGATTCAGCAAATATATAACCTCTTCCACTGAAAACCATCAAATTTAATTATATTTGGGAAGCAGCAGTAAAGGCACTCCTCTGTCATTCATCAACAATGGCCCAAGACAATGAAAAGGGCAGAATAGTTTAATTAGAATGATGAAACAAAATCTTAATCTAATTTTGCTCAAGAAGCCTAATCTGAGAAACACATGCTGCTGCCTGATACAATAATTTTCTTTCCTGATGTATCATTGTTTGCTTCTGAGTCACCTGACCCAATGCTCAAAAGTGAAATAGAAGATTCTTCATTTCACCTCAGAATCAGACTGTTTTCTATTCATATGTTCTTACCTGGCTAAACCTGTCTGGCCCTCGTCTTGATGTGGGATCCTTTTTAGTCCTTAACATTCTCAAATAACTCACATGAACCCACAAACAATTTGTCTCCTGATCACTCTGCAAATGAAGCTCAATATGCTCGAGAAGAGGAAGTTGTGTAAACATATCTTTTAGCTTTTCAGTCATCATTATATATCATTAACTGGGAAAGTAAAGCTAGAAATAAGCTCCAGTGCAGCACAGATCCTACAGAAGGCCTTCTAAATAAATGTCTTCATCAAAAAATGTGCCATTTGTTTACCAGTGAGGTAATTCTAACCCTGACAAAAACTCACTAAACTTCTGATGCATAGGCAACTCAGAACAAACTTACTATATTAATATTTAAAACTTCACTTGTCTCCTTGTGAAGATAATTTGCAGTCTTCATCTTGACATGTAAGGACTCTGTGAAATCTATTTCAAAGCCTAACTCTATGACAACAGTGACAATGCATCTCGTCTAAAGCGAAAAGAAAGCAGATAACAATATCCTGTAAGAGAAGGGCTACAGGGTATGTCATTGAATAATGACAAGTAACTCTGCTCTGAACACACTGGGAGCTAGGCATACAGGCATGCCCAGCTTACCCCAGGAGCAGAACCAGTGGAGGTCTTGAGAACACACCAGGGGCAGTATCCTTTAGCTACTTACAGATAGGTGAAATGAATACAGCTCCTCAGAGCAGAACATTTATGGTTCCTCAGTGCCACCGTGCCATGTGGTTTGTGGGGGGAGACCCTGACCTTTAAACTTCTACATCTAAATAAGAATTTAATTGCTGCTCATCTGCACATCTTGCAGAAATTATCAAGTTGAACTTAAGATTCTGCATCACTGCGTCTTAAGAAATGGTTTTGGTTTGGGGGTTTGGTTTTGTTTGTGTTTTTTAATTAATTCAAACACAACAAAAGTGAAAAACAAAGTGTTTGTTAGTGCAGGACAAGAGTTTTTTTCTTCCATTAAAATTGAGTCTAAATCAACTCCACGTAAAGGTGATCGCTAGATACTAGGATACTAGAAAAAGTCATTCATCTGGAATTAAGTTAGTTCAAAAGATACATGGTAAAATCTTGAAGCTTTGGCCTACTTAGACATATAAAGATGTCTTAATTTGATTTCTTTTCCTAAAAAATAAAATAAACTCAGTGCCAGGGAATTAAAAGTATACTCAGGAATGCCAAAATGAAATAAGCATAATTTTGTACTCAGTTATCATACATCAGAAAGGGGATTGCTCTTACATGGAGTGTACTGGGGTCCACCCACATTACAGCTTTCTTAATTTTGCTGATATCATTTTTCTCCTTTTATACAAATGCAGGGGTGGAATAGCCCAGTGGCACTAGCTACAAACCTCATCCAAACTTGTTAAAAATTACAAACAGTTACAGTATATTTCTTACAGTGTGCAACATGTTTCCTTAGACACTTTCTCCCTTCCCTACTTTACAGAGTCCAAGGTCATTAGTGCAGCTGGCCAGAAGGTGCAGGAAGCTTTCCTGAGCCTGCCCCCTGTGCAGAGATGTACATCAAGCAACATGGGATGATCAGAACTTGCAGGGTAGGAGACAGATACAAGGTTCCTTACAAGGGAAGGACTACTTCATTTCTGACTGCTTCACTGACAAGCACAGATCCAGGCAAACTGATTGCCAGATGAAATCAGTAAGAAATAACCGTGGAGGCAGAGATAGAAGGTTAATGGTAGATCTTCAGTTTACCCAGTGAATGAGGCAGTCACCAAAGTAAAATAAACAATCTCAGTTTAAGAATGCTGACAATTCTTTTTCTAAATCAAATGTGTAGAAACAAGATGTTTTTTCCATTTAATGCAGAATTGGATTATTTCAACTCTTTACTCCTACTTGGGATGAAAATCAAGTTCTAAATATTCAGAAGTTCAGAAAAGTACGTTTAGATTTTTGAATAAGTACAGTGCTGAAAGATGGCTTGAAACATGCAAGACTAACCAAACTGTTAATGACAGTCATGCACGAATTCTCTGAGTTCGCTGATATAAAAGCAGTCAGTCGGGAGTTTCTCTAAGACAGCAATATTGCATCTCTGGTCTACCAGAGATGCAATATTTCTACAGGAAACAGCCCTAAGTACTCTCTGATGAATATTAAATTATAGAATAACTTAATTAAAAGAATACAAGAATGACTGGTCTCATTCTTTTCAGAGCCTCTATTTGCTGAAATAATTATTTGACATCATAAAATCCAGCGACAAACCAACACAAAAGTTTCCAGTTGTATTAAACAGGTGCATTGGAGATAGCTTGAAGAGCTATCTACATGTACCTATGATGCCGGCACCTCTGGCTCATGTTTCTTTCCTTCTGTATATGAAGACACTGGTGTGAGCAAATAGTTCATACTCTGTCCTTAAACAGAATACCTGTGGAGAGCAAAAGATGTTCTGGCTTCACATGTAGCACAAAGGTCTATATTGAACCATCGTCTGTCATTACTGTTATGGCTTAATTTGTAGTTGTCAATGTGAATTTCTAATTAAGATTCAAATTTATTTGCCCTATTTATCCATACTGTTCCAGATTCAACAAATAGGTAATGTTTCAGATTGGTTGTAAAACAAGAGTGGTACTATGTATAATAAGCCTGTGCTTACATTAAATGAGTGCAGGGCAAACCTTTGTCATTTATTAAGAATAAGTAAGGCTATTTTGAATTTATTTGAAAATTGATGCCAGTTCTGTGCAATTATTCTTGAGGCCTAATTAAATGAACAGTCCCACTGGGCTTCTCCTTACTATCAACCCCGTAATTTCATCACTGAACTTGCATCAACAAGAAAGGCTCTGCACACTTTGCTGATTTAAAACTGTGGGTTTGAATGATAATTTTAAGCATGCTCTTGTCTTATTCATGTAACTAAAATGCTAAATAATTAAAACCAGCATTTCATTTAAAACGTGCTTGTAGTTTAACACAAATCATAGAAGAAGTTATTGTGCTTTTCATATACCTTTTATAATACTTCTTGAAAGAAGGACAACCTAAAAGCATACTTTGAACTCCTGTCATTAACCTGTAATCATGTGGCCTGTTTGGAAGCTAGAGCTCTCAGTTATCCCTAGGTAAAGACTGAATAAAGGTTAACTCCCATGAAACTGTGCAATATTGAATGGAAAATCTTGAAGACACCGTAAAGTACATTCTGTACATAGCAATTCATGCCAAGAAGTCACTATCTTTTCTCCGAAGGACTACCAGTGTTGAGCTCATGGTTTGACGCACCACTTTTTCTCTGCTTCATACACGGGGTAAATAGAAGATCTCCCAGTAACCTTCTATTTCCACCTTCATTCTACAGTTATTTCTCACTGTGATTTCTTTGGATAAGTTGATCTGAAAACACNCTTTAATTCAAAAAATAGTGCAAGTTTGCTTCTATCAATGTATTTTTTTGAGAACTCAGCGTGTTGGAACACTGTCAACAAATCTCTAACACTGCAAGGGCTATTACTTCCACTTTTTTCAATTAAATAAATTTTTGTCTCACCTAAGAATCCTACATCTGGATATATAAGACATACATCCAGTTCACTGAATGTATATTAATGCTATATAGCTGGATTGTGAAGAGCAGACTGAATTAGTTGCTAAAAACTATTCAACTGGCATTACAGAAAAATCATATAACTTTGGAGAAATCTATCATACTGATTTAGCTTTGAAATCAAGAAAAGGTTACAGAAAATGCTATACTAAGTCTATGAAAAATCAGGTAATTGGCAATTCCAGCTCCCTGGCCCTCATGAAAATGCAATTTCAAACAACAAAAACATATTAAGCAAGAAAAAGGGCTACATTTTTTTAAATTAACCACTTGCAATATAATGCAAATATGTTTTTAAATTGTTTCATAGTATTAATACTTCATAATTTATTGTTACTCTGGCGTTTCCTAGCCAAGAAGCATTTTCTATATTTAGTAAATGTCACAATCAGATACAGAAAATATAAAAGGCTATGCACTGATGCAACTAAATGGTTCTCATTTTTAAACTTGAGATAGATAAAGAAAAGCATTTAATTTTATTTACCTGGTTTTCTTGGAACTTAGAAACTATTAATTACAATCAATTAAAAATACAAATTTCTCAAAACTTGAATGCTACTGTTCCGCAACCAAACCAAGGAAAGCTTACCCGAAGGAGTTAAAAACCACATCCAGATGGTGAAATTTCAAAACCACCTAAGTCAATAATTTTGGAAACTGCATTTCTGCTTTCAGTAAAATAATTATTTGTATCACATATATGAAACTTTTTGGTTGGAATGATAGAGGAAAAGGAAGCATCACTATGGGCACTGGAGAAGAAAACACAGCTTCATGAAGGAGGTCTTGGTGAAAGACTGTTTGTATTAATAGAGAGATTTCTGCAAGAATACTTCATTCAGACTAAAATATACATTTTTAAAGCATAAAATATAAATAATTTTTATTAATCTGTCAGGCCAGGATTTGATCTCCTGAACTGTGCTACCAGAGATCAAAATATCGTTTCTTAGGCAAAATACATATTTTTTAAAATACAGTCTTTCAAAGCCAAGGTGTTTCCTGAGTTGTACTGATCATCTGTGATATGATGGTCCTGACATTAAAAATGAAGTCTCCTATGTATTTCAGAAACAGAAAAGTTCACTTGGAAACCTGATCTCCGAGATCCCAAATGGACCTTTCAAAACAATATTACAAAAGTGGGTTTTTTCCCAAAAAAGAAGAAAAGTAAAATGCCAAAATTCAACAGGAAAAAAAAAATTAAGAAAGAACAAATTCTAGTCAGTACACGGGCTGGGATTTAAAAGAAGGAAATAGATGCAGATATTTTTGTAGGAGACAGAAAATAAGGAACTAAGTTAGCTTATACATAGGTAACCTGGATACAAAAGTGAAATGTAGCCAACAGCACATTTTTCCTTCACAAAAAACATTCACAAAAATCTTAGCTATAACAGAGTTATGATATATTCATCCACCTAACAAAAAAGTGATGTTCCTCTGGAGAACGCTTAGATTTACTCCAAAATATTGTCATTTAATTCTAAAGTCTGCAAAACCAGATGGTTTTTTTTCTAACTTGGTAGATCTTTCTTAGGTCATCTGTTACTAATAGTTTTAAATCTAAATTTGTCTGGTTGGAATCTCTTTTCCTCGCTTGTCAGATGATCCCAAACATTACAAAGCCACATCAGAGCAGCAGATCATTTGAGAAGCAGCTACTGTTGACCAAGGACGAAATCTTTTTTTTAAAAGTGCAATATCATTATCTTGCAAATACTGATGAGCAAAAAAGTAATTACAAGAAATGTTTCAAATTAAATTGACAGAAATAACATTTTAGGGCAAACAATGATAAATAATTTGGTGATTTCTGCATTGCTCTCTGCCCTGTGGGAGGGGAAGACTGAAGGAGGCAAAATGATCTTCTGCTAATTTTCTATTCAATAACAATTTAGAAAATGACCCTGCCTATATTTTAAAGTTCTATAACATGCTCTAGACAATAGCCGATGAGCAAGCTATTAAAAGCTGATAAATCACAGGATTACTTCTCTATTTACAAAGAAACTGCAAGGAGGAACATCTGTCATAGCATCACAGAACTATGGAATCATGGAATCATAGAATAGCTTGGGTTGGAAGCAACTTCCAAAGTTCATCTCATTCAAATGCCCTGCAATGAGCAGGGGCATTTTCAACCAGAACAGATTGTTCAGAGCCCCATCCAATCTGACCTGGAACGTTTCCAGGGATAGATCATCTACCATCTCTCTGGGCACCCTGTACCAATGTCTCACTAACACATGCAGAAGATAAAGCCTAAGTAGTTTGGTGGTTTCTGCATTGCTCTCTGCCCTATGGCATGGGTAAACTGAAGGAGGCAAAGCTGATCTTCTGCTAATATTTCAGCACTTAGAGAACAAGGATACTATATAAAAACTACATTTCTAGTTCTCTTGGTCCCTGAAATTGCTCTGAGTCATTAAATTTCATTAAATACAGAAGTAAAACTGCTACCATCAAAATAAATTTTAACTGGCGACTTTTAAACCATGCTCTTGTACAGAAAAAATGTTCTTAATTGTATTACAGTATGGAAAGCTTTCAGTATCAATTCTATTTGGCATTTAAAAAAATAGATTGTTGATGTAATAGAGTAATGTAGCATTATATGACAGATGGATTGGTTTCACAGTAGTCTGTTCACCCTCTGTTACACAACTTACTTGAAAACAAATATTTTATTCTTATCTAATCTGAATAGATAGAAAATAGACAGTTGTGGATGTTCTGGCTATGTCAGTTCATAAAGCATTTTCACTTCAAGAAAAATGCAAAGGAAATGAAAACAAATGAAATACTGAACTATTGATCTGCCAAGTGAACAATACAGATAATTAATGGGTAAAGTCTACAGAAGATGCAATCATGTTACCTTCCCTATGCAAAAAAAAAAAAAAAATCCCAAACAAAAAGCAAACAAACAAAAAAAACCCCAAACAAAAAAAAAACCACCACAGCCCCCCCCAAAACATATCAAGAAGAGTACTGAAATAAATGAAACAGAACATTTAAACCTTTTTTCCATAAAAATTTAGCTACCAGCATTCCAATACCAGTACATTTTCCCTCCTTATTAAAAATCTTATCATCATCTCCCCTTCGAGCCAGCAGAAGCTCCAGGCCTGATCATCTTTTTATTCCACTTGAGAAGATCACACACACTCGAATACTAATTTTCCTGCTAAAAAGCAAAATTATTTCATATAGCTCTTGCTAGTAGCAACTGAGGAACTGTAGGGCAAACTATAGGTTTATGTAAGACAAGCAATGCAAATAAATATTAGCCTGCCCTTCAGGGACAAAAATTATGTATTTCTACCTGTCAAACAAGTTTTTTCACCTCTTATTGACTATACAGATTAGTCAAGCTTCTCATCAATCAGAACATTAGAAGATTTAAGATAAATAGGTTGTAGGTCTTCTTATTCAGCAAGGAGTAATAAAAAATAAGTTCTACATGCATTTAAAAACCAAAAACATTGGGGTGAATTTATGTGGAAATAAAAGAGAGGGAGTTTTCTGCATTGGTCTTTACAGTTTTAAAATGTATTTTAATTTGATTATGGAAAAACAAATGTATTTGCTATGAAACAAAATGCATTTGTTATGAAACAAAATTTAAAATGTAATTAAACTAAGGAATGTTATTTTGCAAAGAATGTCAAAATTGCCACTATTTCATTTATAATTTCTCAGCATCCCCAGAGTTATTCCTGTATAGGATTCTAACTGCATCAGCCAGAGTCTAAGATGAATTTAAAATCTTATTTCCCTAAGACAGAGGAAATATTTCTACGGCATTCACAAAATCCTGGCATTCTTCTAAAATTTACTTAAGTCACAGCAAAAATAACCTGATTAACAGAATGTAGCCCATTGCTTCCTTTAGCAGTTATTTGGAAGAAGAGAGTTAGTCAGAATTTTGATAAGGGTTTTTGATTCTACACAATGAATGGGCAAAACAGAAATGAAAGTTCCCTATTTACAAATAAAAGCTAAGTTAGCCATACTCTTTGATCAAAGCAGGCTTTCACAGTAGTTTTCTTAAAAGAAATCATTGGTAAAGAGCAGTAACGCCAGTCCACACCTAATTCCATTGTATGTCCACCTCAAACACACACAGACTGACTTCTTGTCTTCATAACTTATAATTAAATCTAGGCGATTTCTTTCTTCACCCATTGAAAAAGGATATAGTTTGTTCTCACTCCCACTCTACATTGCTGTATTTTCACAAGGATCCTCTGCCATGTAATGATTCAGGAGCAATTTCAGTAAAGGCTTATTTACCAAAGCACTTAAACAGTTGGTAAACATTAAGGCTGAAATTTTCTAAGAAAATGGAAGTAACTAAATACCTAACTCATTAAAAAAACAGTGAACCAATCTATCAAAAGACAGTGGCTGACACAGTGATCAGTGTGTATGCTTTGCGAAATAGGAACCATTTCCAATGTGACATATTTTGGCTGGTTGCAGCATAATTAGGAAAAATAGAATGCATTTTGTGATACTTCCTTTCAGTTTTATGTAGCAATTGCATAGCTTTAGCACTTCACTGGACTTGGACTGAAGGAATTAAGGGAATTTAAAATGGACTATGTGCCTCTGTCTTATTTAATTCTCCTCTGTTTTTAAAAACATAAACTTGTCTTATGAATTCATGTTATATTTTCACAGAAAAACCAACCATACTTTAATTTCCTTTGGAATAAAGAAAGCAGAAAAGGCTATCTTGCCATCAAAACACTAGAGCTTTTGAATTCTCATGATTTAGACACTTTAAAGTAAATCAGGTCTGGATGTTCTGTATTTGTCCAATTTAGTCACAGTTTGACATTTACAGTATCTACATTTTATTTTTTCTTTGCAGTAATTTTCCTTTTGATTAGAAATATTCTATGTCTTTATTGTCAAATCACATTTGCGCCACAAAAGAAAGTAGAGCAGCAGTCATTCACAGATTTGAAATATGTGAGCTTTGAAAATTGTGAACAATGGCTATAAAACCATTTCTTTATTCTATCTGATACACAATTGAGAAATGAGATATTCTTTTGTTATAAACAAGTTTTGGTATTCACATACTATTGTATGCATGCAATGAGATTAGAACAAATTAAAATCAGACATACTGTAACTGAAGAACCAAAAAATGAAAATGGATTTGAGCAAATTAAAGTTAAAAACCATAAAACCAAAAGAAACCAGAATTAAAGCCCACAAATTCGTTCATGAAGTTATTTTTTGCTCTAGAAAAAAAATTAGGCAAAATACTGCAGGAAAGAATTATGGAATACTATTTTTTGGCCAAATTTTATTTTTCCAGAAGGACAAACTCATTCTAGTTATTTGGTACAGTAAGCAGTATATGTGACACAATGCACATTGGAAATTTGAATGCCATACCCATCTTTCTGTCAGCCATAGGGGTAGAAAAGACATTCTCAACTCAATCTCAAATCTCTCCACTGATATGTAGTTGATTAATTTGAATAATTGGAGAAGTCAGAATCTCTGTAATAGATCCAGCTGGATCAAACTGGAGGCTTGAATGAGAACATTTTTCATAGAAATTTACTTTCCAAAAAAAAGGTTGGATTGCGATAAAGCCATTTCTCACTTGAAGAATCACAAGTCTTTTGAAAGAGACTTTTTCCATCATGAGTTTATCTGTTTTACCAGTTTAAAGGATGGAAAGTAACCGGGTGTAACAACTGAAGAACTACTGCTGTTAATCCTGTAGCAGAGTTAGGAAGCATTTAGAATGACCTGTCTCATACTGCAAATATATTAAATATGAAAAATTGCTAGAAGAAATGGGACTCTTGCTAAAAAAAAAGCCGTATTTTTCTATACAGAGTGATTATGCTGAAAGAGACCTCCACACTAATAAATTAAAATATAATAAATAGAGGTAGTCTGCAAGCACCTACACCTTCCAAGCAGAAACCACAGACTCCTACTTTTGGCTGAAAAGAGGTAATACATTACACAACTAGTCTTTATCTGGAAAAATTAAGGGGCTGCAGATGTTGTCTACAAATACAGAAAATCCTAATTCTGTTCTTTCAAATAATTTCAAATGAGGTCAGAGAAAAGTAAAATACCTACACATATCATGAGTGATAAGATTCCTCTGGCATTTAGAAAAAACAGAACAAATTTCATAAAGCACAGGAGTCACTTAATGAGGACTTTAGAATCCTTGATTTTCTTCTCCACTTTGCTACCAACTGACCTTTGGCAAGTCACTGTAACCTCCAGTGGCTGCAAAATGTGAGAAACAACTAAGGAAACAAACATTAAATAAAAAACTTTCTAAACACTTTTGATGCGCTGGAGCATTGTAATGCTAGATTAAATTAAAGCATTCAGATTTTAAAACAGACTGGAGTTTCTTTCAGTTCCAGAAAGCTGCAGAGTCCTGACATTTTTTCCCACCCTAAGTCTTCTCAGAGACATGGATCAAAGCCTACAGTAGTCAGTGAAGGCATTTCCTTTGATATTTTGGGAATAAATATTAGCATCACTAGACACTGGGTTTCTAAATATTAACTACTTCATGACTGTCATAGCAGATGTCCTCCTTTTCTATTGAAAGCTAAACGATTTATAAAGTACCAGAAACTAAATTAAAGAGGCTGCATTCCATATAGAAAACCACAAGACTGTGTTTCTGTATGGTCCCCCCTTACAACTAACTTAACATGTTGGATGTTGATGTCCTGAATGCATTTAATATGTTAAGCTTCACTGAGAAGTTCATTATTCTGAAGGAGAATGTTTAGAGACATATTTGTTTATTGTATGCCTCTTTGTTCCATCATTACCCCACCACATCTTGTTGCAGTACATCATGTTGCAAGAGAAACATAGGAAATAACTTGTACACTAAAATTGTTTTAAATGGCTTTTATGTGTTAGACAAAGCAGAAAGGGAGGAGGGAATCACAAGGAGGGCAAAGGAAAGATCCATGTTCATTATCTTTTCCTCTCCTTTGAAACTGTGTAGATTTGCATTTTAGTTTATGGTCATCATACACACTTTTACCAGGATTTATTACTTCATACATAATCCTACTTAAAGATAACTAGATAGGATCTTCGAAGTATAATAGTGAAAAATGCACTTACAAAAATATTCACTGTCTCATAACATTTGGCAAGACCTCCCAAAATCCTGCATCCAGAATAGATCACTTGGGTAAAAGCACTTAAACCCTATTTTAAAAGAAATCTTTATTTACAGATCAAAAACTTCCTTTTGGACATGAGTTCTAAAGGTGGTGTCTTGGGAAATCTTACAACATGAAGGACCCCAGATCTGATTGTTATGACAAAAATTACAAATTCTGACAAACACAGACATTACATTTTAATCATTCCTCACTCTAAAACAGTCTCCACCAGAGAGTGACCACGGTGATTCTAGTATTATCTCAAATATTTTATAGCACTATTAGCATAAGAACTACTGGTGCAAGTTGAGAGTTAATATAAAAATATGCTGACCAAAGAGGCTGCAGACTCTGTAAATTCTGACTAACTCTGCTGAGATTAGACTGCAGACAGCAGTGACTTCTAAGGTAGTATAAATGGATAAAAGTAATAAGAATATTTAACCTCTGAATGCTATATATCCAGCGTAGATAGTCTGATATCAGGACATTCATGATACACTTGGTTCAGGAATAGTCTTGAACATATTAATACCCAGTGTATACCTTGCAGCCTAATGCAAACTGAATTGAAGATTTTCGCATCAGTGTCGTGGTTTCAGCTAGGTAGAGTTAATTTCTTCTCAGTAGCTGTTACAGTGCTGTGTTTTGGATTCGGAATGAGAATGGCGTTGATAACACAATGATGTTTCGGTTTTTTGCTAAGTTGTGTTTATCCCAAGTCAAAGACTTTTTTCTTGTCTCGTGCCTTGCCAGTGAGGGGGTACACAAAAGAAACTGGGAGGGAGCACAGCCGGGACAGGTGGCCCGAACTGACCAAAGGAATATTCCACACCATAGAACATCATGTCTGGTATATAAACTGAGGGAGTTATCTAGAGATGCAGCCAATCTGGGTTCAGGAAGGGGGATCTGGCATCAGTCAGCAGGTGATGACCAATTGCATTGTGCATCAGCTGTTTTTCCCTTTTTCTTATAATTTTATCATTTTATTATCATTTACCATTATTGTTGTATTTTACTTTATTTTAAATTAGTAAACTGTTCTTACATCAAACTACAAGTTTTACTTTGATTCTCCTCCCCATTCCACCGTGGTGAGGGAGCAGAGAGGTGTGGGTTGAGCAAGCGGCTGCTTGGTGTTTAATTTCCAGCTGGGCTTAAAACACAGCAATCAGGAGGAGATCAGGTTCCATTCTGAGTTGGTTTTGCCCTTGGTAACATTTGTAAACTCCCAGAAGTGAACTTAAACCTCAGCTTAACTTTAGGAATTAGTTCTAAAACATCACTGAAAGTCAACTCTGACATTCATTCCTAAGCAGTAGTCCATTCTCCATACCCAAGTAGTTGTGGGCATGTGTTAAAAAAATTTGACACAAAAGGGCTGTCTTGGAGATGTTGGAATATTGTATTGGTTTTAGACTTCTTACCAAACCATAGACTTAAAATTCTGGAATTTTTGTTATATTTATGAATCCACACAGTAATCACTTGCACATTTAACTGTACTTTCCAAATAAAATACATGCAAGAAATCCTCAGACATAGAAAGTTCATTAGGAATAATTACGAGATCAATTCAACCTGAAAAAGGAGGGAGTTATGGTTTGCTTCATTTCCTTTTTTTGTTATGTCTCTTGGGCTTATTATCCTGTGAGACCATCCCCACTGTGTGCTCTAAAGCATCTAAAGGAGTTGTAACAACCAACAGGAAAGTGTGTTTCAGAATTTATTCCACAGTATGCACTGCAAAATGAGGAATCTATACTTCATTCTAGGGTCCAAGTCATTCCAAGGACTACGTATTCCAAACCAGATCATAAAACTGTAATTGCTTACCAAAAAAAAGCAGCACAGTGCATGTCCTTTGATAGCCCTCAGAGACACAGAAATTAAAAGACAAACCAAGTGCCAAAAAATAGAAAAACACATAGTAATTCCATATCTTGTTACTACTGAATATTGTTGCTGTCAAACCAATAATCCTAGAAGATTACTGCACCTCGCTCATATCCCCAGCAAGTTTTCTTCACACTGGTAAAGCAGTAAGCCACACTGTTGAAATCCACTGAAATCGATTTTGAAATTCTTTTGAAATAAAGGGCTGAGCTCTCTCTGGCCTTGCCCTGAAGCCTGACTGAGGGTACAGCACCAGGATGGCCCTGCCTCAGTCCCTCTGCAGTTCACACAGAGGTAACTGGGACAGTGCAGTACCCTGAGGGCTGCTCTGAGGCAGTACCAAACTGCTTCTGCTGCATTTGGTCTTGCATCCTTGCCAAGCACATACATAAAACAATAATTAGTTCTTAGCCTCACTAATGCTCTCCTAATGTCATCTCAGATGTTGTCAAATCCATGACTCCAGCACTAAAAATCAGATTAATATAATTAATACGTGATTAACATGAAGTTTATTTTAGAACTTCAGACATTATGGCAAGGCTTATATACTTAAAGCATTCACAGTAGTTTTGTTACATTGATTACAAACTTAACAGCATTTAAAACATTTAACTTCTCTAGATTTTTAAAATTTAACTAGCAGAAGGAAAACCAACAGTATCATTCCCTCTTCTGACTATACAGAAATAATTAATATTTATATCTAGGGAAGACGTAGTGATGAAAAAGTGAAGTGTGGGCAAGAACAAATGAAGTTATGGAATGTGGTCTGTGAAGGAAGGGGTTATACATCTGGACTGAAAAAAGAAGAATCAAGATTACCAAACAGGGAGAGGACAGATGTGAAAGACACAGATGGGTTTTTGATCTAGTTAAAGACATCCATGTCCATGGCAGGGGAGTTTAACTAGATGATCTTTAAAGATCCCTTTCAGCCCAAACCATTTTGTGATTCTACTGATCAACGAAAGACACAGATAATGAGAGAATAATATTTTGTGCGACACATGAACTAAAAAAATTAAATTATATTACCTAAAAGGTTTAAGACAAAGAAAGAAGTGTGTACATAAATAAGTTTTGAGACACAACTTCAATTGAGCCAAATAAAATAGATGGTTTTGCAGCACATGTACGAGTTCTTAAAATTTAAATGATCTTTATGTTACCTATACTGGGAGCTAAGCACAGCTTCCAATGCTGTTGCAAGAACCTCAATTGCAGTTATTAAATATGCATAACACTATACTATTTTAAACACATTATTCAAATTTAGGTCATGCTTTCTCATCCTTGGTATCTTCAAAATTTCACTGCAAAAAGTTTGGCTGAGTGTGACTGTTTTTGAGAGCCTCAGTAACCATTGAACGCCTCAGTTAGGATGATGCATAACAGAGGAGTATTATATATATTGTCTCTTGTGCATACAACCGAAAACAGCTCATACATGGAAGAAGAAAGAAAATGAGGTAGGAAGAAAATGAGATAGCAGTTTTATGATGAAATCAAGTAATAACGAAATGAATCAACAAAAAAACATGGAAACACTTTTTGAAGAGAACCTATACAGCTGTGCATGCTGACACATAGTGTCCAGACACAAAAACACGTTTTCAATATTTAGATCTCAAAACTTTATCATATGTTCATCCTTTCCCCATCCCATCAAAATCTTTGAGAACCAAACTATTGATCTTCAAAAGCTATTTTAAGTAACACTATTTATTTTTTAAATGTATCTTTTAAATCTTTATCCAGTAATTCTATTTTATATTACTAATGTTGAGAAAATTCCAAAATAGTACATTGTTTCAAATCCATATTTTTCCAGACACAGCAGTATAATTATTTCAAGTTATTTCTGACTAAATGGGGCAAAAGCATCTTTGCTATAAACTAAAACCAATAGGGGTGCAAACGATCAACAATCAAGTGAGGAAGTGGTGGAGCAGATGGGCAAGCAAAAGCTGTTTGGGGTTTATTAGACAAAACAGTCCTTGTAATCAGCAGCACAGGACTAAAATGAGCCCACCTCAAGCATGTCCACCTAAGTAAGGATGTGCCTGCAGGACAGCATTGTGGGGAAAACCTTCTTGCCTTTCCCAGGAAATCAGCACAACAGGGTGCCTCTCTGAAGTGCCTGTACACCGACACAAACAGCAAGAGAAACAAGCAGGAGGAGCTGGAGATCTTGGTTGTTCCCAGGATGTTTTTGGAGGGCATTGATGGTAACTTCTTAACAGAGATGATTGACAGTCTGAGAAGGGCAAGTGCCCTTTTGAGCTTCACATCCTCTCAAAAAAAAATGACTGGGGGCAATCTTGGCAGCAGTGACCAAGTCTGACACCTCACAACATGCAGTTCCTCCTTCCTCAGAGTAGTAACCTTTTATGGAGAAATGATATATAGATTTTACACACAAGCCACTGAAGAGAGAGAATGTACCTAGGCAAAAGTCTCCACAGAAATACACGCAGGCCCTGTCTGTGCTCTGCAGTAACGAGAAGCCAAGTAGCCACATGAACACAAAGGCAAGAACCTGACATAGCCAGACTCACAGCTTTTCTCACCACAGGATTAGGTCTGTGCTCCGTGTGCAGCCCCAAGGCAGTGGGGGCATAACTCACATTTGCCTACAAAGGACAATACATCTCTACTATTAGTAACTTGGTAAAGGTTGTGAAACAAATACAGGAAAAGCAATAAATTTAATACACACTTCACAAGGATAGATTATAAGTAAGTCAAACCTCTTTCCCTTCTTGTGGTGTCTGTCAGAACTTGCAACCACCACACCATGTATTGAAGCAATCTAATTTTTGGGCCTAGGGCACATGGACTGGAAAGACTGAGACAATCAACTTAAATTTCAAGAAAATCTGCCATAATTTAAAAGATACAGAATAAAATAAAATGTAGAAAACATATCCATTTTTATATTTTTCATCATTCTTCCACTCCTACTGGACAAGAGGTATCTTTAACATCAGCCTCAACAGCTCAAGGGCCAAAAAGACTTTTTGATTTAATAATCCTTCTCTCAAGTCATACATACAAATGTCACACACACATACACACACACAAAAAGGACTCCATTTGAAATTGATTTTAGCTTTCTATGAACTCCACCTACCTTATTAATATTTTATTACTTTCTTACCACTCCAGACTTCCTTTACTGTTGCTTAAAGCTGCAAGATAGTGAAACTCTTGTCTTTACCTCCTTTAGTGGAATACTGCTCAAGTCTTCTGTCTGTCCTGGTTTTGAATCTCCAAATTTGAGGTTTGCTCTTTTTTGCATATATTGTAATTGCTTTTTATGCCTATATTATGCTTGTAGCTTATCAGTTTAAAAAAATTTCTTATTTTGAGGCTCAACTTTCAGCACATTAGGTAAGCTATATGATCAAGTGATATTGTTAAATAACAGTGCAAACAATAAAATAAAACCCTCTAAAAAACGGTTTGCTTATACTGCAGCACATGTTACCATGGAATTCACTTTTATTTCAGTCATAATAAAGAATTATTCCCAAGGCTTTTAAAGGCTTATAAAATTCATAAATTCTTTTGTACTTGGAAATATGTCAACAGAGCCTCTCACCTAATAGTATGCAAATTTCTTTTTGGATTTAATTTTGGTTTGTAAACTCTTTTAATCAATTAAATGTGATTGAACTAAGAGTGATAGCAATACAGGAGTGATTGCTCAGATAGGAAGTTAAATGAGACGACCAGTTCCTACCATAAAATATAGCAATTGTTTCAGATTTTTGATTCAAGGTTTCACAGCTATTATTAGAGACATGCAGGAAATTTTTTTTTTTTTTTCGCGCATTGCAATTCAACCCTAATGTTTACAGCTGGTCTTCTCAATAGTTCCATTTGAAAGTGTGCCACTATCAGTCTGGCATCAACTTCAGCATTTTTATTTCCTCTCTGTGCCTCTCTGCTTTTCCAAATGTAACCTACTCTTCTTTCCTTTCAAACTCTCATTACCCTATCTGCCTTCTAGCTGTTGGTAATACACCCTTGAATTCTGCTAAGGTCTCAGCCCTTTTCATCCAAAGTAACAGCAAACAGAGCTCTGCTCTGCCCCCTAGAATTCAAATTGTGGCATTGCCAGGCTCCCACATAGTAAGTGTCCCCCATGCCATTGATTTTTCAGGTTGAGACTATAACTGACATCCTCAAATCAAGTACAATAATTTGTTTGTAAACCACACAGAAATATCTTCCAAGCAGCATCTTGAAATTAAGTAAGCTACTGGCAGACAGATGGTTGAGCTCTGTTCCAACTCAATTATTTATGATTTTGTAGTTATGTAGATTGATTTCTGCAGTTCCTTTTAGGTGTCTGAAAAAACAACCAAAAATCTATTATTGACAGATGATGAGCCAGCTAATGAACACTGTGGAGTGCACATAGTGCAGGATGTTCTGCTTCAGAATGAGAGAGAAAAAAATGCCAGAATAAAATAGCATAAAAAACTTCTAGTGATTTCTTTTTTATGGTTATTAGTGGAGGGCTTGCTCTCTCCTAAGTACAAAGAACTGACTAGTACTGGTAATGAATCCTCTCAGGAAATCATCATTTCAGTTCAGGTCTTGAGCCAGAAGTTTTCCATTTTCTTTGTGCTAATTCAGGCCTTTTTATAAATGTATGAAGACATTGTTGCCACTCCTTTCACAGCTGAACCATACCACAGACTTCTATCCAAATTATTAAAGAGACAATCTTTAAAAGAAAAAGGAGCATAAAGGAGAGAGAGAGGAAACAGCAAGTTGGTACACCTGGACAAAAAATCATACACTTCACATGTTTCCCAACAACTGCAAATACATTCTCAAAATATCTTCAGAGAGTTTGTGCTCATTTTCAGAAGGATAATCTCAATATGACCATATCAAAAGACTTAACAGGTAAGTGCATACAGTATTTTAAAGACATTTAGTATTTTTTAAAAAGACATTTTAAAATTTAATGTTTTTCTAGTATAAAATAAATACGCATTATGATGCGTAATTTCAAAGGCTTAAGCTCAGGATGCAGTTACCAAAGAATGAGTTTTCATAAAATGAACTCAATGAAAATTTTAATTCTTATTTAGAGCTGAGCACCTGCTCTTATTTACAATTTCCCACATTGTGCTCCTTCTATTGAAAAAGGGGATTTTTGATTGGTTGGGATTTTTTTTTTACTTATTTTTAATTTCAATTCTATTGTATTTAAAGTCAGTTACTAGATACCAATATAAATATTAAGTATTAAATAATTTATGTACTCTACAAACAATATCAATTTTTCTTAATTCAGAATTATAGAAATGAAATAGAAGAATATTTTATTTCAAGTTTAGTTTTGGTTTGTATCAGTAAAATTGAGTTAGAGAATTCTGAATTTCAACCAGTCACAATTACTTAGTGTGACAAAGGTAATTTATTATTTTTTTGCAGCAACACAAAAAGTGTCTGCACAATGAAAGTGAAATACTGTAACAGGACAACAAGGTGTATGAGTAATCCTGCATACTAAAAACCTGGCTATTTCAAATTTTCTTTAATGATTTTTCCAAACAGACACCATTCAGTTTTACAGATCCTGAATGCTGCATCTTCCACTGCCAGATAGAGTCAGGCTCAGGACTCCCTGTGTTCTTCCCTGTCTCACAAGGAGGGTCAAGGTATCTCAGAGCTTTAAAAGAATAATAAGGTTGTCAAGGTTGTAGCTGCAAACATCATATCCACTGATATCAATGGAAAAATAATATTTCATTTCTGACTTTATTTCAGGACTTTCAGAAACTTACTTAGTAGACCTACCACTGTTGGAGCCCATTTCTATTATTTAATCTATGTAAAAGGTTTATAAAACCAGAGACTTTTTTTTCTCATGTCACACTTTCTCTACTGCTGATGACTTTCACATCCTTATCTGTGCTGAATCAACCACTCTGATGCTGTATGCACTAATGCAGGGGCAGAAATCTCAGTCAGTGACAGTAGTCAGCAAATGATTGTGGGACAAAAATTTGCATTCCTAGTCAGCATTGTGTTCCAAATAGACAGACATTGTACAGAGCACCACCACCTAATCCATTTAAACTATTGATCCCATCCAAGCCAATTGTTTGATGGTGATAGGAGGATCCATCAGCAGAAAGACTAGATGTATTCTTTCATGTTCATTTGTTTGTAATTCTGAGTTTTAACAGCTTTTCAATGCCTTTTTCTCTAACTCACCTAAAACACCAGAACACATTTTTCTTCTATCATAGGACTCTCAGCTTCAATCTTTAATTTACCATCCCCAGGAAAAATCTCAAAAGTAAAAGCAGATAGAGTGAGAGAACGTTATACATAGGTACCTGTCCTTTCATAATCTACCAATAAAATCCAAAGCACAGTGTCATTTGTAATTTAACGTACAACAAACCTTTCCGTGCCAAGCTCTCAAAAGAACAGATAGTAATAGAGAACACCTAGCTATGGCTATGAAAATAGAAACATACTTAAACAATGCTTATTGGAATTCCCACTGCCACTACGTTTACATAGTAGTGAGCACTATACAGGTACATTTGCATTTTCTGTGCAAACAAGATGGAAAGAAATAGGAGTTTAGTTGGAGACACAATGTGATAAGGAGACTTCCAGTGCAAGCTAATGGCAATACTGTGTCATCTGCCTATTCTTACAATTACATTTCAATATTAACTGTTCTCATTTACATACATATTCAGATTTATATAGACAGTTTATTCACCACAGCCATGGTTTGGTTATATATGTTATGCATACACGATTATATACAGCATCAAAAAAGTATAAATAACAACAACACAAAGTATCTTAAAATATCTATTATAATACTAATTGTAATAAAATAACTGAAATATTAAAATCCTTTTATACAGGGTTTACCCATAAGAACTGAAACAGGAAGAGACTGCTTAGCTTCTATCAAAGAATCTAATAGTTCCAAAATCCAAAAGAAGGAACCTGTTTCAGAGATAGCATATGAATGTATTTCTTTTTGTAGCCACGTCATACATCCTGATTAAATCCTAAATCTGTGTATCTAAGACCTTGAATTACTCCACAAGGTCTTCACTTACTATGCTGTCAACGAGCTGGGTTCCTGTGAGAAAAATTGTACAAGAGCTCCTAACAAGAGGCCCTGTAAGGATGCATATATTCATGTGATGCACTTCACTTGTAAGAGAGAAGCAGCAACAGGCTTATTGATATAAAACAGCAGTTTAACAAAGCTGAATAGTAAATGTCTCAGAGGTTTAACAAGACTCAATGGCAAGGTACACTTCATTATTTATTCTAGACAAGAGGGTCAGACAAAACTGCCGGGGAGATCCTTCTATCAAGTCATGAGGGTAAGAAAGGACCCCCGCATTCTCTAAACACCTTTTTGAGGGAGTTTAAGGTATGCTGGATCCATATCTAGTCCCAGAGTTAGCCAATGGTTTATGTCTAAAGGATTATGTGTGTACAATCAATCCTTGATATCACTTAGAAGAGATTTCAAAGTTTCAGCACACTTACTCCAAATTCACTTACTGAGTACCTGACTCAGCCTAAGGCAGTAACCTTGAGAGGTGTCCCAATTCAAGGGAAGATCCTGGCATGAAGCCCTCTGGCATGCACAAGAGTTCAACAGGCCCTGGGCTGTCCACTATTTGTGGATGATTTGCTTATAGTCACATTCACCAGCTGTAGTTTGGTTGGCACAGGCTCAAGTAGCCCTCAGCTGTTCAGCAAGGCTTATGGCCCTAGATATTGTGTTCTGTATCTTCCCAGAGTCCAGCTTAAGCCAGAGACAGCCAGTCAGACCACCACTGATATCTAGTACTCATGCAGGAAAGAAATAGAGGGGGAGGAGGTGGTGGGCACACCATCATAGTGGACAATTTAGCAATACCTTGACTTTTGAGAGTTTCCTTTTATATTCTCAGTATTACTGTCATCACCATGCACAGAACTTCTCACATTTTTAAACACCAAGAAGAAAGGCAACAAGAATTGTTCATCTTCTAATTTCTCAGCACCTCCTGGTCTTTATCTCACTATCAGAAGCCCTTCAAGCCAAGACCTAAGTCCTGCTGCCAGTCCATTTCAAACCACCACAGAAACCTGAGTCTAAACTCGAGTTTTATGAAATGAAGATGTATACCACTTCAGTAAACCATAACTAAAAACAGTCTTTGCTTTAATATTCCAATTTGAAATGTGAATGTTTCTACCATTTATTGTTCTTAAGTGTTATCAGCTTCTTAGTAACTGCCATAATTAGGCATAGCACTTCATATGAATTGAGGTTTTTATTTTTTTAATTTTTTTAAGATGTTGTAGTTTTGCTGGCAGATAAATGAGTCATCAGTCTGTCAAGTAAAAGAGAGCAAAAAGAGTATGTAAGAAAATCTCTTTTTTCACGGCTTTTGGAGGTCATGTAATCAGTGGGATTTTAGAAAAATTAATACACTTTTTATAAAGATGCTTCAAGCTCAAGAAACAATTACCAGGCACTGTAGCCATGTATGCCTTAAAAACTGCTGACCACAGTAGATGCCCAAGCCACACTCAGCCAAGGCTGAGAATGGCATTTCAGAGCCCAGCACTACACACTGGTGTTCTCACAGTCTGAAGCAAAAAGAGACCTGTGCCCTCACTGAGGGATGTCCTCCCCACACTTGAGCTTACAGCAGTGATGCGCACGCTCTCCTCATCCAGCCTCTGTTTTAACCCTGAAAGATTTCTGTGCTTCAGTGTCACTCACCTAAAACTCACACCATGCAAAGCCTGAGGGAGACTTCACAGGGTGCCGTGAGCGCAGCCAAAGTGGAGAGCACGGGTCCCTCACCTTCAGTCACTCCCAGCCTGCCGTCTGGGGCCATGACTGAAATGGCAGATGCCTTTCTCAGTGCTGTTTTTTAGAAGAATCACAGAATACAATGTAAGCTGATGTTCTGCTGCTGTAAGAATACCTCAGCTCTGGCTGTCCCTGCCCAGGTACCAGGGTGCTGAAGGAGAGACAGGAGCTGCCCCGTACCAGGAGCAGGTCATTCCAGCCAGCTCCAACCAACTCACTGCAGGGCACGGCTGAGCCCCACAGCCACCCCAGAGAGTGCCTTACGGAAAGTGTCTTTCAGAAAGGGCAAAAAATGCCACTAGAGCAACAAGGGATGAGGGAAAAAAGTCTGAGAAACAGCTCTGGAAAGACCCAGGTCATCCCAGAAGAAGGCAGGAAGTTGTGCCATCTGCACTGGGGCAGGATTCCCTGGCAGCCCGCAGAGGAGGCCAGCCAGAACAGGTGGATATGACTGTGTATTTACATAGCCTTAAAGTTAAAAAAAAAGGTCCCCTCCATTAAAAAGAAAATACTACCAGTTTGGGGGCACTTCAGTGGTCTTGAAATGAGTTCATTAATGCTATTTTGTTATTGCTAATCCATCTAAAACTACAAAAGAGAAGAAAAGGTATTTTCTTTCAGAGGATGAAGGATACCTCACATGCAAAAGCATTTAAAGCTTTTACATTTCTAATTGTGCCATTGACAGTGATAAATGGTTAGTTTGTTCCTCCCACAAATTTGCTGGTGACACAGGATACCAACACAGGCTCATATCAAAACTGAAAAGAGTGATTCACAACAGACAAACCCTGATATTCAGGCCTTTCTCTTTCCCTTGCACAATGGAACAGTCTAGGAAAGCATTCACATCTGCATGAAGTATTTCTCTCCAAAGACAGCACTCAGCAGCAGAGCACCACAGTTGCAAAACTTTCTTCCACTTCTCTGATTTGCTTTGTTTTTATGGTCAAATGGTTCCCCCAGGAGTGAATTTTTATAAGCTCAGACTGAGCCAGTGTGTGGTCAGAGGTCAGAGCTGTGAGGTACCTGATCTACGCACGAAAGCAGCACTGATATTTAACTGAGTAAGAAAGCTTACTGAGGCTTTTGAAAAACACCCATGAAGGCATTTCAATTTAATGTGATTTGCATGCTAATTCCATCAGCTCAGTGACAAAGCAAACATAATGTCATCTGGAGTATTCGGAGTATTGTGACAAATCTTCAGATATTTTATACTGTTTTCTATTGTTTTGTCTCTAGAGTTTCTTCACTGCTGTGCACCTACACCAATTAAGCTAATTGAGAATATCACCATGTTTTTGGTGCAAGATTATCTTAGAGAAAGAAAATTGAAATATTTAAAGGGTATAATACATTTGCATTTATATCAGTAATTTAGGGTTGGGGGAGGAGGGTTACTAGTGATCACTGTTTGATTGGTCCATGAAAATCACCACAGAACCAAGGGCTGATATGGTACAAATGCACCCAGGCATTGCTTCACTAGAATACAGCAATTGCTGTGCTTA
This sequence comes from Dicrurus megarhynchus, assembly GCA_013399195.1. Lineage (NCBI taxonomy): Eukaryota > Metazoa > Chordata > Aves > Passeriformes > Dicruridae > Dicrurus > Dicrurus megarhynchus. The sequence goes on from VXAD01005611.1 coordinate 4,202,241, forward strand.
TGACAAAAAGGATTAGTGGCAGATTTTGTGCTGAAGGTGATGCAGTTAAGGAAGGAAAGCCTGTGTCATGGTTTAATTCCTTTAAATTGGTTCTCTCAATGGTTCCTATCTAATTCAGCATACACACGCTTTTGATATTTTTAATGCTTCTGCACTGAGTTTTACAGCACCTTTCACGTAGTCACGTGAACTGCACATATATGCATTGTCTGTGCGTACTGTGCCAGCAGATGATGAAGCATTAAGTAGGGTGTGCTGCCAAGGTTTGGCAGAGTGGTGGTACAAATCATAAAAGGTAAACCTGTCACCGAAAACAAGCACAGAAACTCCTTTTACAAATCTCAAAATGCATGTTTGAGAACACCAGAAATGAGCAAAGCTTTCCTGCTATAGTTATGTTACTGTTTTTTCAGCACTACAAAGGAGAGCAAAGGACACACAAACAGCACTAGTCAGTTTTTCTTATCATCTTGCATGCAAATATACTTTAAAATCAGCACGTAATCTATAGATGCTCCATTAACAAGAAACTATATATGAAATATTGCAGACTTTATTTTAAGGTAGATACAAGAGGGATAGAAACTGAAAAGGCCATGATGGAAGCTCCCTTCAAAATTCTGCTAAGAACTCTATTTTTTCATGTTAATATTCCCATTCTGTTGACCCTTATGCAGAAAAAAAGTCTTTTTCAGAAAATTGTTCTCTTTGTGAATTGTTATGAAATTTCACTTACCAAAACACATTTCAAACAAATAAATGATATCTAATTTCTTCCAGACTATATTGCCATCTGAAAGACACCAATATGTATGAATGAGATTATAAATTGTCCACTCTGTTTTTCAATTTTTCTCTCTTTGCATTTGAGGATTCAGAAACACCATGTTCACCTCTGAAGAAAATGAAGGAACATCCAAAATACAAACAATAAACATTTAAAAATCTCTTAGGCAGAGCTAAGTATAAATTGAATAGTGCAAAGCTATAATAGGGCTGTGTTTTCTTTCACAAACAAGGCATTTATTATTATTATTTGGTTTTAATCTACTTACACACAATTGCATTATATAATAATCATATTATCATTGCATAGATATTAAAAAACTGGTAAACAGCAATAGCATAAATTGACATTTAATCATTAAAAACATCAAGCAAAGCCAAAATCAGGATTGCCAGCACTGCACTGCCTAGTTGCCCTCCTGCTCTCCCTTTCAGACACTAACATGACATTGTACTATTTTTGCCTCACCTCAAAAGATGAAAGACTAACTGAAAACAGCGAGGCATAGCTGACAACTCCATAGCTTTTTTTTTCCACCCTACTGCTCTACTGCTTTTTGGCAGTACTGAGTTTTTGTCCAACATTCTCTGGACATGTAGGAGTCAGAATTAAACACTATTCTTCAACAATGAATTCCAGAGAGCTTTTCAAAACAGAGTCAATATAGCCTTTTTAATTCAAAAGGCGTTTTCAGTTTTTCAGAAGTTTGGGCAATACAATCATAAATGAAGAGACTTCATAAATCAAAAATAAGTAACATTAGTGTATAATTAGAATGGAATAGATTTGATGGAAAAAGCTACTGGTGCAACTCTACTTTTACAAATTATAGTTCATATACAGAAGCCTAAGGATCAACAAATATCTGCTCCTGTTTTTGTTGTTGATATTAAACAAAATCTGCAGTACTCTAAGATGTGGTTCCATAGTCTTCTGTGAGTCCTGGAGAAGACGAAAGTCTGGGCTGTATGAAGAGTAATTAAGCCTAACTGATCTGCACATAAGCTTAGTTTCAACACATGCAAAATATTTCTTGAAGCTTTGGGATATGAAGCTAATAGCCCAATTTGTCCTATCTACCATGAATTATGAGATATAAAATGCACTGGGGGAAAATATTCAGCTTGATTTTATTACCTTCACCGTTTCAGTTGAAATGCCTACATGTATCAGGCTGTCTAGCTCTTAGTCATTTGCTAGACAATTTTATTTGCCATCCTTTGCTCAAAGAAAACCTACATGAAAGCTCAACGAAAACTACACAGAATACATAGAGCTCTGCATGAATTTGGCGTTGCCCATCACCAAAGAACAAGCAACTGCTGTCAGCAAGGTTGCTCACTTACAGACATCAGAAAAGCCACACTGACAGCTTCCAGTGGCTACTGATGTTTGCTGAATGCAGCAGTCCCTTCAGCTTAAGGAAAGTAACCAGAGGAGCAGGAGGCCATCTCCCTCTTCTCCCACTGCACAGAAAGGGAGGAGGCAATGAGAAGCTTTGTAGCTGACCTGCTTAAAGCAGGCCTGTTCAGAGTACAGAAATATGGCAAGAGCTCTGCATGTAAAAGCTTTTATATATTCTGCCCATGGAGAATCAGGTGACTTCTGCTGCCACAGCTGGAAATGCCTCCAAAACACTCAACCTAAACCTCACCTGCAAACCTTACCTGCATGCTTTTGCCAAGGCAGAAATGGTATGAGATGGGAGATGCACAAGAAGCTGCTAATGAGTGTTGTCTTCATTAAAGATCGAGGGGAGTTGTCTGCTTGCCATTTTAAACACAAAAACAGAAGAAAACAGGCTTCTTGTAGACCTAGTTAAGTGTTTTATTTACTGGCACCAAAGCAGTGAAAGTCTGATGTCACGTGTAACAACTTTGACATAAAAAGGACATATGGCCTGATGGGGCTATAAAGCATAAAAACTTCTAATGCATGTGGAGGGGGTATTCACAATGTATTACAATCCAGTGTCATACAAAGACATTCATGGTACATCACAAAATCCTTTTAGATACTTGCGAGGGTCAGGATTAAAGACTACTGTGATTCTTTGTAGCAATGCAAGTGTAATGTTTAATCAGTACAATGAAATCAAGTTGATACAAAGTGACATATATAACCATGTGAAGCTTATTATTGGTACTTTGAGGTATCAGTGTGTTTCAGACAGATTTTGGATGTTGTTTCTTAGTTGAAATCCATGATAGCTACCACAACAAGGTGTGTTGCATGGAAAGACAAACTGTTAATACGTTCTTCCTATCAAAATTACCTTTTTCATTAATGCACAGATGGCAAGAAATCAGGATTAAAAGGTTGACACTTTTTTACATCTAGCTAAAAAAAACTGGTAGCTGTTGTAAGTATACAGGTTGTTATTGAAACATGAAAATGCATTTTAAAATTCATTCTGATCTTCTTAGATCATTATGAAGTAGATAATTTGAGTATATTTTATTTACCTACAATTACTCTGAAGGTAAGATTTGTTTCTGCTTTTTTTTCCCCCCTCCCTTTTGTTTCTGCAAGGAGAATGAAATATGGTTTCCTTCATTTGGACACAATAATGATGCAAAAGAGATAAACAAGGCTTATAAATATGCTCCTATGATATAAACTAGAGTCCTCTTCAACCTCTTGTAGTATTTTTCTTTAGCCAAAGACTCATACTATGGTTTGTGGCTCTTTCACTGAATTGAGGAATCATTAGGCCTTATCAACAAAGGTGAGCATTGCAGACAGGCATTGGTATTTGGATCTAAGTTAATCTCCTGTATAAACTGAGGACAAATTGTATAGTTACTTTGAAAGGAAGAAAAAGAGGCTTAGGGCTCTAGATTATCTGTTCCGCTAAGAACAAACAGCTCCCATGTGAAGAGGATTTGGTGAGATAAGTGCTACAAAAGCACTGACTCAGAGCAGTCCAAGCTGCGGCTGACTCCACAACCCACCGACAGAAAAGTTTACAAGCTATTTTTTTCATTGATTTCTTGATTATTCCTTGAGCCATGAGATTAACCACTGCTAACCAAAAGCTGCAGTCAATACTGGAGGCCAAGAGGCGCCACTATCTGTTTACATTATTGCCAATAGTCTTCATCCCAAATGTGAGGCATCCCTACATAAAAAAAAAAACAAGTGAAATTCCCCTAGCTCTGTTGGAAATTTGTCTTGTTTTTTTTCAGAAAGCTGACATATCACAAGAGTACAGTAAGCATAAACGACCCAGCCATACTGACTTGAATCTGCAGGTAGCCTGGAGCAGGATGTCTAAGCATGTGGAGTAACCACCCAGCTCACATTAATCACTGTCCTCATGAATCTGATTATCACCCTTCTCAAGGACACATAAGAGTTCACCATTTTTACCGCAGGACTATTACCTTACTGCAATAATCCAAATAGCATTTTGTTTTCCTTCCCCCACTGCCTGACAGAATCTGCTCTTGCTCTTTTTCATAAAAAAGAAAACCATGTTCCCCACACTCCTCTTTGCAGGTCAGCTTTATGGGGTGAAGAAAACAGACTGTTGAAGCTTTCAACAAACATCTGCCCTATCACACTGCAGCCAGGAAGTTGGAGATGGCTGATTAAACAGCAATATCCAAAGAGATATCACAGCAGAATCTTCCCCTCTATGAAAGGAAAACAAAACAAAACAAAATCAAAATAAGCCAGGAAAGCTCAAGAACATTTTGAAACAGAAGTATCTGGAGTGTCTTGGAGCAGGTATTATGCATAGGAGTAAGTAACACAGGACAATGAAGAACAGAGTATCTTGAAAAAGGCATTTCAAAGCACAACATGGTACACCTCACAAACCTGCTATACACTGCTGAGTGGCTGGTGAGCTTTAACCCCAACAGTCTCCTAATGGAAATTGTGCAAATTAGAAAAACTTAAATAATTACAATAGGATAGAAATGGCAGGAGATTCAGATAACACATCCATCCCTCAGTCTCATTTAAAAGTTCCCTTTACAACACTTTGGTCTTTACTTACAAGCTGTTTGACGCAACAAGACAATGAAGAAAAAAGCAAAAGGATGGGGCCGACTTAGAAATCCTACTGTGAGAGAATCCTAGTGGCTTGGAAAAAAAATCCCTAAATTTAGGAAAATCTCCAAATTACCTGCCTTTTTCATTTTAGTAGCAGTTCTGTAACATAAATAGTATGTTTAAAACAGACTAAAAAAAGACCCAACAATGTACATAGCTCTCTGATTATATCTGATCATTTCACTTACAAAGAAAGGAAATACTATCCCCCCACCAGCTCCTTTGGCTTTGGGGGTTTTTTGGTCACACTATGAAAGAATGGAACTGTTTTAAAATGCTAGCACCAACGGTCATTTTAAGAAAAAATGTACTACAGTATAAGTAACAAGAATTACATTTTAAAAGCAAAGGCAATATGCTCCTCTTTTGAAAGTACAGTTCTTTTAACTGTGGTCAAAAACACATGTAGGGTGCTCTCTAAGAACTGAAGTTCGGATTTTTTTAAGAAAAAAAATGCACAAAACACCCAAACAGCTGTACATTTTTAACATGTATCAGCAAAGAAAGTTCTAAATAAACTTTTAAATAATATTCTGATCAAACAGGAACAGGCAACTGAACAGTCCATCATCTTGATGGCAGACATATCTTTTTACTTTTTCCTTTGGAGAAAGTAACTATGTGGTTTTTATTGACAACTATATACTCATAATATTTTTCTTGATAAAGTGTGAAGACTTCCATACTTTTATTTCTATGCTTCCATTAGAAAATACTTCTAAAAGCCTGCAACACTTGCTTACTACTAGTTTCTTATCTAATTCACTCAGAATACTCATTATTTTGTGAAAGAACATGTAGTTAATAAACTACAAATATAAAGAGAAATTTTTATATAACCTCTATGATTTACCTAATACTCTGGACCTAATTCTCAGAAAGCACCTTTAGTAAGATTTTTACTTACAGAAGAAGCATTTCTCAGGGAGAAGATTTCTGCTCCATGAGCTGTCAGTCTGAATTAGGTTAGATATGAAACGCAAGTTTGGGCTTAAGAGAAAGGAGAAGGTCCAAAATAAAGTTACTGCTTTTATGCCAACTGAGGTACACTCCACAGGGGAACTACACAATGTAAGGGTAGGAAGAAAACATTTGTCATTTTATGGACCTTTTTCTCCTTTTATGACTTTGTTTTAGCAGACAGAAGCAACTCTGCAGCCAGCTTGTATTACCTCAGATTCTATGACACATCCGTAACAACATGTCAGCCACAGAGATTTTGTCTTAGAGCTGTCTCAGTGTCCAGCTCATGCCTACTTCATATTTCTTTGGTTGGGTGGCTGGGAGTTTTTTTGAAGTGGCAGAAAACCATTGTTTTAAATATGGGTTTCAATAATAAAAAACCAAACAGCCTAAGAGTTCACCTGAGGGATGATATACCAATATGCCAAGGCACTGCAAATTACCCTTCCTCCAAATGGAAACAGATTCTTCCTCTGACAACTCGTACTTGACTTCCAGACCCTAAAGTCTTCCTAAAGAAAGCATCCACAGCCTCCTCCACTGAGCAGGTCACCCTTTCATAGAGGGAGATCAGGTTGGTCAAGCAGGACCTGCCCTTCATAAACCCATTCTGGCTGGGTCTGATCCCCTGGTTCTCCTGCATGCGCCACATGATGGTACTCAGGATCATCTGCTCCATGACTTTGTCTGCCACTGAGGTCAGGCTGACAGGCCTGTACTTTCCTGAATCCTCTTTCCAACCCTTCCTGTGGATGGGTGTCTCTTCCAGTCAAATGGCACCTCTCCAGTTAGCCAGGACTGCTGGTCAGTGATGGAAAGTGGCTCAGTGAGCACATCTGCCAGCGTCCTCAGGATTCTTGGGTGAATCCCATCCTGCGCCATAGACTTGTGCAGGTCTAAGTGGTGTAGCAGGCATTTCCTCCTGGATTGTGGGATCCTCATTCTGCACCCCGTCCCTGTCTTCCACCCCAGGGGGTTTGGTGCCCCCAGAACAACTGGTCTTTCTATTAAAGACTGAAGCAAAGAGGGCATTAAGCACCTCAGCCTCTGTCACTGTGTTTCCTGGAGATTCCCCTTACCCCCCTTTTGTTGCCAATGTATTTATAGGAACATCTTTTTATTATCAGAGGATGGCCTGCTCCGATGCCTTTAAGATTTCCTTCTTGAAGAACATCCTGCCTTCCTGGATTCCTCTGTGCTTCAGGACTGCATCCCGAAGGACTCTCTCAACCAGTCCCCTAAAGAGGCCAAAGTGTGCCCTCTGGAAGTGCAACTTCTGCTGACTCTGCTCTTTAATTCTCCAAAAATTAAATCTATCATTTTGTGATCACTGTGCCCAAGACTGCCTCCAACCATCACATCACCAGCCAGTTTTCTCTTCACTGACAACAGATGCAGCAGGGTGTCCTCCCTAGCTGTCTCTCTCATCAACAGTGTCAGGAAGTTCTCTCTCACATGCTCCAGGAATGCCCTAGACTGTTTGCCCTCTGCTGTGTGCTATTTCCAGCAGACATCTGGTGAGCTGAAGTTCCCCAGGAGAACAAGGACCAGCAGTTGTGAGACTTCTCCCAGCTGTTTACAGAGCATTTCATCTGCCTGTCCACCTGGCTGAGCGGTCTGTAGCAGACTCTGACCATGGTATCTGACCATTCCTCCGGAGTCTTACCCAATAGACACTTAAGCACATCATCATAAAGCTCTAGACAATCAAAACATTCCTTCACACAGAGTTAGTCCACTGCCTTTCCTTCCATGCCTTTCCCTGAAACAGCAGACCAAAGGACCTTGCTAGCACATTGAACCCTCACTTGGCTGTTGCTCACTTGTATGACACAGAAACAGCACCACTGAGATCAGAAGGGACTTCTGGAGATCATCTAGGCCAAGACACTGCTCAAAACAGGGTCAATTACACTGCAATTGAATGCAACCATCTTGTAAACTTGCAAAGCCTCAGTGGTATACTCAGTAATTTTAGAACACTTGCAAGTGGTAACATTAAAAATTCTGTGGTGCTGCCTAAAGCTAACAGCTTAAATCCTTTTGTTATTCCTGCAAGTGTTGTGTTATTATCTAGTGGAACATTATGAACTTACAGTTAAAACTGTTACATTTTTGTAGAAAAAGCTGAGATGTTTTGCAAATAGCTTTGGTTTAAATAATAGTTCTTTTTAATTAGAGGGAGAAATGTGTGCTATAGCATAAGTAAAACACATTATTTAAGCTTTCACCTTTTCATTGATGTAAGAAAAACCTAATTAAACAATAGTAAACATTCTAAAAATGCAGTGAAAAAATATGTTTACTGATGAACACTAAGTAACAAAACATTAAACAGATGATAATGAATGGGAGATAGTTTTAGTTTTATGCCTGCAGGAGCTGGAGTTCCAAAAAAATTTGCACTTTTACTTAGACAAATATTTATTTATTTCTTGCACAGCTGTTTATCCTAAAAAAAATGAATATTTTTTAACTCACTGCAAACTTCAAAATAATGTTAAATGTGGTATTGATTTTCTCGTCTGTCCACATCCAATGCCTAGAATCTGTCCAAAACCAAAGCACTCATTCTATGTAAAAAAAGTAATGCAAATCACACCACTAACATTTTTATATTTCCCTGATGCTGAAGGGCCTGAAGAACTTTAACCATGTCAATGATAGCCCAATCTTGCTGCTGTTCCACTTGAAGACTTTGAAAAGGTTACCAAGGGGACTTAACTAGAATAGCATTAGATCAATTATAAAGTTTGGAAAATGTCACTTGGGAAGTACTACTTGAGGCATGCAAGCTGGAATTTACTTCAAGAAAAAACAGGGAGGAAAAGCACAGATGCATTCATTCATTTACTTCCCAACATAAAAGAAATCCAGTTCATTAAGCAAATTTAATTCATACAAAATGCTACTAATTTATCCGTTGTTTTCTTTTTTTTTCCCCTGCATATTTAATAAAGACTCCTTGTCTCAATTCGTACAATTTGTTTGAGACTGAAGCTCTTTGTTACTTGGGTGATTACACAAATTTTCTTTTCAATGCCTTGAAGCTTAAGGGAAGAAAGCATTGATTGACTATGAAAAGCACACTGATGCTGTATCCTCAGGAAAACATCAAGACCTTAAATTTCACTTCATATGAGACACAGAGCTTACAAAAAGTTGCAGAGTATATCCCACAAGCAAAACCAGCAGTAATTAGTAACTGCTATGAGCAGATCTTGGTACAGCATTTCAGCAAACTTAAACACCTTCGATGCCTGCAGTCTGGTAATATGCATGCAAAATATTTCTCTATCACTGTGTAATCTGAGAACAAATCAGGAGCTTTTAGTCTGGGGTTGTGTACTAAACCATCTCTCTCTCAAAACCTTTGTACAGTTTGTGCTAGAAATCTTTTCCTATCGTGTATTTTCATTCCCAAGAAAAGTTCCTTGCAAAGTCACTGTTAATGCCACCTATGGAGAAACTTCTACAATACCTTGTTAGAGCTGTTTTTATTAGTGCTGTAATGACAAAAATTATTATTATTTCCAACTGAAATGGGGAAACAGAACTCCAGGAGATGTATATGCTTCTGAGAATATGCAAGCATTGCACAAGAACAAAAGCCAGTTTATTTATATAAACACAGCAATGTTTGTTCATGTCTAGTTTAATCCTAAGAAAAGGAGACAGTAAGCCTGTCACTTGCTCTAGGTTTAATTGGACTGATGTTCAAGCATCTTTACCAACTTTGTAGTGCAGATTTTGATGTGAAGCTTTGCCAATATTCTGCTAGTTGATTTTCAAAATAATGCCGTTAATAAAAAGACAGAACTTTGTGCTATAGTAATGTGCTTAAATACAGACACAGCCATTCACTTTTCCTGTGTCAGTAAGAGAACTGAGAACTGCAGTGTTTTCAATTTCTTGTCAAGAAACAAACTGTATTTCTTTTTCTTTCCCCTGAAGTTTAATATTTCTCTCTAGAATGCTATGTTTCACCTTACTTTACTCATGAATAAAATTTCATGAGTGGAACCTGTCTACAAATTGCTACCATCAGGAATTAGCCTGTGGCAGTGAGGAGAACAAACAACAGTTGCACTCAATCACCTTTATGTTTTCATTACACTTATCTGAACTTCTAATATTATCTCTATGTCTAATGATAACTATTGACTTGGAAAATACATTTGTTGTTTGTCAAGAGCCAAAAAACTGCTGCATTTAGCTTTTTGATAAGATAGTATCCATCATTGTGGATATGCACCTTTTCCTGTTCTTGTCCAAGACATTTCTTTTTGCTTCAATAGCAATCACAGCAAAAAGAAAATAATGAGACATATACCCATGCAAAGTTGTATAACATGGAGGTTAATACATTTTCAAATACTGTGAGTGACACTTCTTGTTTCTAGTTAAATGACTAGATCTACTACTCAAGAAAGCCTGTGATATGAAATCTTTCTCAATTAGCAATTTTTTGTGTAAAAATATTAAACATTAGATAATCTAGTTTTCAAAATGTGTTTGGAATACTATGAAATGAGGAACACATTCTCTTTTGAAAAATTCTGTGCATATTTCAAACTGAACAGCCTAAGCAAGACAAAATTACAGACCCATGGCAGTTTTGAGTTAGTACCCAAGAGAAAAACCTGGAGTGACACAGCATCAAAGGAAGAGAAGTTACAGATGTTACATAAGTGGATAAGCACAGGCAAAACAGTGCATAAAAAGCTAAAGATGATGCTGGGAATCTGAGTGCCCAAATATTAACTGAGCATTAAACAAGTTCTTGCAAACAAGCACTCATTTTGAAATTTATTAAAAAGGGAACAAGATCTGTCACCACTAACCAGCCAGGAAAATGCAGCAACACCTTGCTGTGAAAGAAAGACACCAATATAAACTACTTTGAAACTTGGAGACCAAAGGGTTTGTAAACCTGAGACATTTGAAGAACTTACACTGTGAGAGGTGAATGTAGAAAAAATATCCATAGTGAAAGTAACAGGGAGAATTTTAAAAAGCATTTGAAAAATATAAGTAGGACTAGATTGCACTTTTCCAAAACAAAAGGGAAAGCATTTCAATAACAGAAATAATTTGGCAAAGTGTGGATTAGTGCTGCACAGCTGGAGAGGAAAAAGAATAAAGGAAATATTGTGCAAGAAGACATGGCCAGATTCACTCAGTCTGAACTGAAGATGTTTGTATTTTTCAGCCTGAGGTCTCCAGAAGCCAATAAAATTTTTTTTAAAAGGCTTAGAAGAAAAATCTGTTTCCTAGTTAAGCTTCCAGCTGAACATGTAGGTTAGACAAACAGATTTAGTTTGGACACAAGAAGATTTAGTTTCAAATAGAAAAATATTATCAATTTGGCATACTAATTGTAGTTAAAATCATATCATGAACAAAATTATTGTGTGACTTTATCATTGAAGAAGAGGATCAAGAATGATGGCCTGTAGCTCCACAGACAGACAGGGATGAAGGAAGGAAGATCATATAAAGGAAGAAAGACGAGTCACGGGAGCTAAATAACAGCAATTACTTCAAAGAAGATGGCTTAATTTTAAAAGTGAATGCTAGCTTGAGAGTCAAAGGTATGTCCCAGTTCTGCCCTTCAGCCAGTGGGAAACCATAAGAGACTTTACTGGTAGCAGAGAACAGAAGTGCCACTTCAGAGTCCAAGGAAAAGAGTGGAGGAACTGCTTTACACTGCTACTCTTAACTTTGACAGCGAGGGAGAGAGGTTGTAGCTGGTTTCCAGAAAACATCAAGGTTATGAAGTTAATATCATGTATTTGATATTTTTGTGCCCTTTCAACCAGTCTTATTAGTTCCTACATCCAAGGGACAATTCCAGCCCATTCTACCCAATAGTAAAATTCCTAACATTAAATTCTTACGAAGTTTAGGAGAACCAGTGGCTAATAGAAGAAACTAATTTGAGAAAAAGGCATAACTTAGCTATTATTCATTCCCTGTGCTGGCCACTCAGTACTCATGAAGCTCCAGACATTGAAGAAAATTTCCTCTTTAGTAAGACTAACATATGGCAGTGACACTGCTTTGTAAGGCTGGGGGATGGCAGTTCCTGCAGCTTTTTCTTCTAACTTTCATGTTTGCATAGAATATGTTAATGAACATATGCACTGCTAGGAAATCATGGAAGTTTAGTCCCTTACACCTGATAAGAACAAACTAAACAGAACTGATCTTTTTGCATGGGCAAGGGGAAGATCAGAAAGTCTGAGTTCAAAATTCGTGGAAAAAAATTTATGAAGAGAAGCCAATAAAAGACATATTACTCTTAAAGTGTGATTCTTTTAGTCAAATCCACGATGGCAATTTATTAGCTCTTGAACACTATTAGAATTTTAAAAACAGAAGCAACTTACACTATTTAGCTTTTACCTAAAACACAAAGACATGTAAATGAGATAAGGGCTGGGGTTTTTTCAGAATTTACTGGCACCAAAATCAAATGTAACTTTATTAGAGTCTGCAGATATTTGTATTGAGGACTTTAATGGTTTATATTCAAAGACTAGGGAATTAGATGCACAATCAATCTGTGATGCTATTTTAAATGACTGGTGCAGACCTCTAATAAATGTCTATGCAGCAACATATTGATACAACTTTTTTTTTTCTTTTTTAATGTAACTTACAAAGTGCTGCGTCAATCCTCTATCACAAGACAGCTGAAGTGAACCACTGCCCAGTAAAATAAACTGTCCAGCATGAAGTCAGAGGCCATATTATTCTATAATTCCATGATTTTCAAGTACTTTTCAATGTATTTGCAATCTTAAATAAACACATTTAAAAACCATAATGAAATTTAAGAGAATTTTTTCAACAGGTAGACTGTAGCATGGTCCAGTTACATAATCATAGATCATCTGAATATTCAGATGGGAGGTTTGAGTATATACCAATATTTTATTTTCCAAGTAGTGCATTATGAAAAGTAACTACTCCTATAAACCCTTCTTATATTTTACATATTTTAAAATTTCAGTAACCCATCCTAGTATTGCATTTCTATGGCAAAATAGGCAGCATTTTTTCAGAAAAAGCTCCAATAAACCACTGTAACCAGATACAGTCCATGTTTTTGTTAACTAATGCACATGTCCAAAAAAAAAAAACCTGTCAAAGTGATGAATAAGTAAAGCAGATTTCAATTTGTATGCGTCATAGCATCTTCGGTTTGCTGCCATAAAACCGGGTTTCATAAATTCACATCTGTGAAGATTCTTCCAGCATGTAAGCACAGCTGTTCCTCAGATGCAACTTTCTCCACATTTTCTGAGCATCCTTTTGTCTGTCTGGCAAAATTAAGCCCCCAATTAGAATCATACAAATTGTTCTGTCATACAGGTAGCATCTTTCTCTTCCACTAAACATCTGCTAGGAAAGCTGAGTATTTGTGTGCAAATTATATCTCCTTTCAAACATAATCTTTTAAGATTATGTAAATAGATAAACTCCTTACACTCAACATGGGAGGTATTAAATTGCCTAAAGAAAAATGGCTAACACTTCTACAGCACTTACTTTAAAAGCAGTTTTACCCATCAGAAAATGTATGTGGCTCTATTAATACAAACTCTACCAAAGTAGTTCATGTACTTTCTAAATCAATCTTGACCAGTTTAGTTTTGCTTTTTTTCATGACAATCAGGAAAATTGAGGTAATTCTTAAGGTCCACTCTAATTATCCGACTTAATTTTCTTTTCTATTGATCAATTGTCGTATTTACTTGCTTATTGTACAAGTGCCAGTTTGAAAATTAATTTCATACTAGAACTTGTTAAATATTTTGAGCATTCTTCTCCTTGCCACATAATTTGTGATCCAACCAAGTTTTATTTCCAGATTTTAGTTAATTGTAAATAAATCTTCGGTAGGGATATAAGATTTTCAAGCTGTGTCCTGGGGGACAAGTCAGGGGCTTGGCTACAGATGGCATAGGGTCAGATGGAACCTGTGGCACACACAAGGCCACACTTGGTATGCTCACCCTGCCCCATGTCCTCATAGGATTGTTCTTGAGTTTATATTAAGGACTTTCTTCACAATGCCTAAAGCTCTCCAACCCCTGAGCACAGGCTGGTATTCAAAGAATAGTTTAGTATGGATGCAGTGGAGACAAATCACCCGTATTTTTGAAAAAATGCATGAAACAGAACACAATTTTTACACATGATCAAATATGCTTACTATTGCAATTTTTACATGTGGCACTATCCCTAGTATAAGCACAGCCAAAGGCATTTTCACACATTTCTTAGTTCTAGGAACATAGTTTTTCCTCCTACATAATGCCTCATGATCTACGTCACCACCTATGTTATCTTTGTATTTCCTGTACAAAAATACACGGTGCAGAATCTGTTTATATAATTATTATATCATTATTTCCACTGGTATTTCTTTCCCATAAAAACTGTATTTTTCATTCTGCTGCCACTTGAGGAATTTTTAAATAAAATGTGCATCTATGATAGAAAGAACTACAGGTTTACATCACTACAACTATTTCCTTACTCCTAATCTCTGTTGACTTGTAAAATTATTTAAAGAAAGCAGTGAATAAAAACTTCCTGAATCTAATCTGTACAAATCAATAGTTTTGTCTTGTTGGTTTTTTGTTGGGTTTTTTTTGGGGGGGGGGTGTTTTTTCAGAAAGGAGAAAAATTCTAATACCTTCAGGTCATATTATTCCAACTAGTAAATGAAAGTAAAGTGAGTTTCCAACAGAAGGTACTGAGGAGGTATTCTGAATTTCCTTCTCATTCTAAGGTAAGCATGAGATGCATTCTAGGCAGATGGGTACAGCAGATTTTTGTTTTAATATCAGCATTCTAGAAAGTAGATTGTTAACACTATCTTTATACTTAAATTTGTTTTCACACTAAACAGCCCAAGGAAACAAAAATGGTACTATTTCTTATCTGGGGCCAAGAGAAAGTCAAAACTTACCCCATGAGAAGGTTTAGTGCTTCTAATACACTGCACTTCAACACCGCAGTCTGAGCAATGGAAACAAAGTGCTAGCATTTGATCTGTACTTGCTGTAACCAACAAGCTCTGCTGTTCTGTAATTCATGAGCATAAATTCTCATCATGACAAAGAAGTAGTGGAAAACTGCTTTGGCAAAATTTAACAGTGGGCTCATAGCAAGTAATTCATTCCATACCTTTAAGCATACTTGTCATCTATCTTTGAATCTTTTTTAGCTTTAAATATAACCTTTCTGAGATAAGGGAAGGAAAAACTGCAAAGGATTTTCGTGGTTTTGATTAACCATGGATTTATCTTGAGGTGTACTGATTTAGTCCATGTAATCAATAACAGTTGAACTGGCAGAATATCAGTCTGCATGTCTGCATCACCTGCTAGTCTCAGTTTTAGGATGTGTTTCAGGGTTAGATGTCTTAAGGACTACAGAATGTGTGTTATCAAAAACAGTACAGGATGCTGTTACTCACAGAGCCACAAAATGAACATTCAAAAAGAATACATTATACTCAAGAATTACATTCATTAACATGTGCATCTCTGAATTGGTTTAGGCTTTGTCTCTAAATACAGTTCCACATCCTGAGTGTGAAATGCTTTTCCACATCTTTGGAGTTCCACAGTTAAACAAATAGCAATTATTTATTAACTATTTCACAGCCAATTGCTTCAATAAAAGCATCTGATTCAGGGACTGAAGAAGGGCAGCATTCAAGGCAAAAACTGAGTAGGCAGTCTTGCAACTACTTATTGACTTTGAGCTTTAGAGTGTTGGCACTATGGCCTCATAATTGTATAAGGCTATTGGGATTAAAACTTGCCCCATGCATTTCTTCCTACTTCAGTGAAACGTAGTTGCTGTACTGTACAGGAAGTTAAACAATTCCAAAGACAGTCAAAAGAAATCTGTAATGTATAAAAACCAGTTTTTGAAACATTCTGCCACATCTCACAAATCTCCAGTTTAGGTGAAGAACACCAGTAGAACCAGTCATTCATGTCCTGCAGGCCAAGAAGCAGCCACTTCCCTGGTCTGCATCTGCACCTCACCCTTGTTTAACACTGTGTACTCATTTCCACCAGAATGTAGGAACAGTTGCCTGCAGAAGCACAGGTCAGAATCAGAAAGCTAAATATATTTAGAGAGCTTAAACATTTTTCATTCAGCAGAACTGATCAATTCATCTAGAGTATTTTAAGAATCAGCTAAAGGAACATCTTTTTGATACTACAAAGAAGATCAGTGAAAACCCAAAGGATTTGTGAAATGCAAATATAATACTGCAATATTATAATATTATAATAATAATGCAAATAAAGTCAGAGGGAGCAACCTATAGACAACTTACAGACGAGACAATCTGACTGCGACACTCAGGAAAATACTGGGCAACGCTAAACAACTTTAGAGGTGCATACGAGATAACACGATGTTCAGTATGTGGTTTGTGAGAACACCCTCATTGCACCCCCACCACCCCACTCCCCAATAATTAAACTAATCCATGTTTCTACATTTCATTTCAGATGATTCTTAACAAAGAAGGGGGAAATATTAGATACCAGGGTTCAGTAAGTTTCCGATGCTGCCTATGCAACTGTGTTTTGATGTTCAAAAGTAACATCTTAGGAATTAACTAGGTATGAAAATAAGAACACTTAGGAAAGAACAGTTAAGCACTGAAACAAGACTATCAAGAGAGTCTGCAAAGCATCTCCAAAAAGAAGGTTTTAGGAAAATAAATTATCAGGGTTAGCCTAAGATTATTTTTGGTCTTGCTTCCACATTTTTGGGAGGGACTAGATCTCCCGAAATCCCTTTTGGTATCCATTTTTATGACACCACAGTATCTCATAAACAAGTAGAATCAAATTACCGAAGGAAAGATATGTAACTATCCAACTATCAAGAATTAGTCCTTGCCTGGAAGTCTGCCTGGGATCTTCCTGTGGAGGACTCTACTATATTAGCTAATGTTATTTTCAGTATTCAACAGATGATAGAGAAAACATAGTCACGGAGCATTTGCTGTTGATTTGAAACTCAGAGCAAGCCTTTCAAGGATCAGAAATAAAACTGCAATTTACGAAAACAAAAAAATAAAAATGCAAACTCAATCACACTGAATCCAGTGATGAAAAAAGTGCTACACTATTCAGAGGTAAAAATCCCTTCAAAACATGTAAACATGTAATGCAGAAGTAGAAGGTTTAGAAACAAAATGTCATTTCTATTAACCATTCATGTAATTGAAGATTTCCTGGCAACAAGGTGGAAAAACATTCGAAACTAAATTCTGCATGGTTTCAGAAGAAATTGTCTTAAAGAAAAAAGCAATCTTGGCACTGTAATCATCAGATGCCATCTGCCTGTGGCAAAACACTACAGATGAAAAAAAGTCTGATACCATCTCTGGTTGGTAACTTAAGTAATTTTTTATTTGAATGAATCACATTTTTCAAATTGAACAAAGGTGTTCTTGAAAAATTATTTTCATTAAGTCATTTACTTCTAGCACTATCATGCCATTATTCCTCTCATTTGCCCACTGAAGTTGCCTCCTATCAGGTTTATTATCAGTAAATACTGATATTTAGTCTCAGAACATTATGTACTTAGAAACCTCAACTGAAAGAGTAATTTTGCAATTTCTGGGAAGCAATTGATACAGTTTCCAAATTTATTAATGTTCTAAGTGGCACTGAAAATGCTAAAGTACTAAATATAACTTCCAGTTAGAACATACTGAAATTCTACAAAAGCGTTCAAGGTAATCTCTGAGATAATATAAGCACTTGCTATATCAGTCTTTTGAATAATTTTTTAAGACATATAATTTCTCATTCTTCTATAAAAAGTCTTCCCATAAAATTGTGCAGGGGATTTTCTTCATTTGTATCCTGTTCTGGATGAGTAGAAGCCCTTCACAGTTTCATAACTCTTCCCAGAAAAATGGAGGTGTCTGAAAGAAGGAAACTTCAGTTCACCCAAGACAGCCCTACTAAACTTCAGCAGTTAATGAAGGAATTAATAAAAAATATTTCTTTCATATCAGAAAGGAACACGGTGTGGTTCAAGAGGAGAAGGGATAAAACAAAAAGAAAGCACAGTGTCAAATATTTCCTACCAAGAACACAAACACAGAAAAACTAATATATTACGCCTTCATTCAACTAATTAAAAACTGTTAACAAACTTACGGGTAAAACACATTCCAAAATCCAAGCCTTTCTAATTTTAGTAGTTAGTAAAAAAAAAAAACCAAGATTTTTTTTTTCTGAACCAAAGACTTTTGGCATTAATCCAATAGAAAATGTACAAGGATATTTCTAAATATTTTGTAAATTGATTTTAACATGTACATCATTGTTATTAGTCCTATCGATAGCCCCTTTGCCTTCGGCTAGGTTAAACCCCTGTTTAAATACACAAATCAAGCCTTCAAGACCTTGAACACAGTTTTTTGCACTCCGTGCTATGGACACTGAAGATAAAGCAGAATGCATCACAGTTATAGGCCAGATGATCAACATTTGTTTGCCATATGCAAATTCCCATACCTCACAAACAGTATTCAAGAGGCCTGATGATCAAAAAAGTCACTGCTATTTCCATGGATCCTGGTGGATTTTGCTAGGTTACATTACATTTTAAAATCCCCACAATTCAATACCCAGAGATGACTAAAATATGAAGTTGTACACACTTTGAATATTGTCTGAGAGGAATTTAGGACCTTGAATAAATACACCTTCATACTTCCCAACTAATGTAAGTAGGAAATCCACAAAAAAAACCCCAAACCAAAGACATGGATAGTGGAGAATTCAAACATTACATATGCAATATATTCATTCACTGTTAATGCACACAAACCTATCATCCAAGTGACATATCTCAAAATCCTTTCATTGCAGTGGTGCAATAACAGACTGAAAATTGATAGGAGAAAAAATGTGAAAATTATAATATATTAAGGAACAGCAAAATCCTTTATTATCTAAACAGCCCTTAAATAGCCAAGAAAACTAAAAAACTATGTCCACAAATCTGTAGCAGTCTTCACTTCAGTCTGTAACATAGAGCTTTGTTGAATCCCCAGCATTCCAGATTCTGAAGCACATAGGCATGTGAGGTACGCCAGATCCCATATAATGCTTTAAAATACTACTTTGAGGAGATATACATTTAAGGAAACTTTTCAAATTTGGCCCACCTCTTACTTCTGTCTAATCTTACATAGTTTCTGTTGTGCACCTGTTACTTCACAAAATCATAGCTATGGATTAGGGTATGAGTTATCCCCGTTAAGTAAGGCAGTCTTAGTAAGTATGCTGATACAATTTGTGTTAGCAATGCTAGTTTTCAAAGCAACAAGGCATAATAACCAACTAAATTACAGTTCCACAAATAAAATTTTGCAAAAATTAACTATACCAGCACTTATTAGTAACTGAAAACTCGTCATTTTAGTAAGCATTAAATTTTTCCCTTCTTGTCAACCTGTCACCTATACTTTAAATTTTAAGCAAATATTTTATTTTTTAAAAAATAGTTTCACCTGAGGTCTATTCATGATTTATATTATTTTAATTTGTCATTCAGGGTAACTATTCATAACTGACTCTAAAGAAGGATCAAATAATTAAATACTTAGAAACACAGTAAAACCCATATATTTCCTAAAGTCATCAATTGCAGGTTTTACAGACATAATGTTAAAAGCTCAATAGGTATTCAATGTTGCTTGACACTGATGAGGTAAATTTAGAGACTTGCTCTCTAATTACTATAAACACTGAAAGGGCTAGCATCTGTGGATAAAAAGGACTGATTATACTCTAAAAAAATATGCCAACAGCGTAGGGAAATGCAAACAGGAAGCATGGCTACACTTTTACTAGCAAGTTTTATGCCAATCACTGCAGTAACTTGCAACTATTCCACAAAAGATTTGTTTCACTGCATTCACTAGGAGTATTCTGAAAAGAGAAGGCCCAAATTTGGAGAGAGCATGAGTGATTTAATGTCTATGCCCCAATTGAGCAA
Organism: Dicrurus megarhynchus; assembly: GCA_013399195.1. NCBI lineage: Eukaryota > Metazoa > Chordata > Aves > Passeriformes > Dicruridae > Dicrurus > Dicrurus megarhynchus. The sequence goes on from VXAD01005611.1 coordinate 4,222,129, forward strand.
ACTATCCCTTCTCCATTCATGGCTTGTGGATTCTTAGCACAACAGGTTGGTTTGGTTTGGTTTGGGTTTGGATTTTTTTTTTCTCAGCTTTCTTAAAGAACAAAGAACACCAAATCTGTTCTTTTCAAATTCAAATTTATTTTACCAGGGATTAAACTTGAGCTCAATATCACCATTAAAGGCAAAGCAAAGTATTCTGGGCTCATATTCCTTGGTCATTAATGTGCTATCACGAAACATAACAGGATTGCAGCATATAGGAAAACTGTCAGATTTGTGCCTAACCTACAGTTGCTGGGATAAGTAACCTCCAGGATCAACTGTCAGAGGATTCCCAAAGGGAAAAAATAGCATGCTCTTCTGTCATACACAGGACAACAGTGCAGGTCCTTACTGAGCTTTACAGGCACTTTCACAATCCAAGCAATCAGGAGTTTTAATTCTGAACAGCGTATATAGCAGACAAGAAAAGATGTAAAACCTATGGAGAACGAAGGAAGAAGGGAGTGGCAGGACAAGTCTAGATAAAGCAAAAAGAATGCACAATTTTAAGCAAATATTAAATAAGATTCAATTCTTTTGAATGACATCAGTAGTCACAATGGAGTCAGTGGGAGCAGAGTATTTATAATACCAGTAACATCTGAACTTCAGTTACATGGACTAAGAATAACATCAGATTCAGATCACAGTCTCCATACTAGGCAGGAACCTGCAGAATCTAACTATCCCAGAGAAGTTTCCTCAATAAATCCCTCTAGAAACCATGTAAAACAATGTGCACTTCTTAAACTGATATAGTCCTGTATCAGTTAACATACTGGGTTTGCATGGCCAAGCTTTGGTAGTGGCGGGGCTGCAGGGGTGGCTTCTGTGAGGAGCTGCCAGAAGCTTGTTCCATGTCCTGCAGAGCCCATCCCTGGTAACCCCAAAGATAGATATACCACTGGTCAAGCCTGGACCAATCAGAAATGGTAACACCTCTGTATTTAAGAAGAAGAAGAGAAAAAAAAGTTGCTACGCAGATCTAGCTGCAGCCAGAGAAGAGCGGGTTGAGAACATGTGAGAAGAACAACTCTGCAGACACCAGGGTCAGTGCAGAAGGAGGGGCAGGCACTGGAGCTGAGATGTTTCTGCAGCCCACAGGGAAGACCATGGTGAAGCAGCTGTGCCCCCGCAGCCCATGGAGGTCCACAGAGATGCAGGGATCTACCTGCAGCCTGTGGCCCACGCCACAGCGGGTGGATGCCTGGAGGAGGCTGTGATCCGGTGGGAGGCCCAGTGGAGAGAAGAGGCCCCTGCTTCCAGGCTGGAGCAGCCTGTCCTTGGAGGACTGCACCCCGTGGAAGAGAGACCCATGGCGCAGCAGTTTTGGGAGCAGTGTGCCCATGGGAGGGACTCACATTGCAGCAGTTTGCAGAGAGCTGCTGCTCGTGAGATGGAGCCACACTGGAGAAGCTCACAGAAAACTGCCTCCTGTCGGAGGGACCCCACGGTGCAGCAGGGGAACGACTCCTCTGCCTGAGCAGCAGCACAAACCATGGGTGATGAACTGATCATAACCCCCATTCCATCTCCTTCGCCACTGGGGGAGGAGGTAGATCTCAGAAGGAGGGAGGGTTAGGGAGAAGGTGTTTTTTGAAGGAGGGGTGAGGGGAAGGTGTTCTTTAAGGTCTCATTTTCTTGCTCTGATTTTGTGAGCAATAAATTCAACTAGTATCTCTACTTTTAGCCTGTTTTGCCCATGATGGTATTTGATGAGCAATCTCTCCCGGTCCTTATCTCAACTCACGAGCCCTTCATTATATTTTCTCTCCCCTGTCCAGCTGTGGAGGGGAGTGAGTGGCTTTGATGGGTATCTGGCATCCAGCCAGCATCAACCCACTACAGTCAATTATAAAATTCCTCAGTAAACTAAAGGAAGAAGAGGAACAAAAATACTCCAAATGTAGTACAACATTCAAGGGTGAGTATACTGAAACCACAACTGATTTTCCATCATTATATCACCATTTCAAAAAAATATTAAGTAGTTTCCAAAAGAAATGGTTTGGTTTTAAATCAGATGCTTACTCTAAGGGGAAAAAAAAGGAAAGAAATAAAAAAAAAAACTGCAGAATTCATCGCAATTTAAAATATCCAGAAGCTGTAAACAGTATGAAAAACCACTGAGATTACCTCATATTAAATGCACAGAAGTGCCTAAAATTCTGGCTGCATTCTACTTTCTTGAATTCTGTTCCATATTTTTGAATGTCACAGTCCATCTAGCCTGCCAATTAGTCCTCAGGACAAAACGCTTGCTATGAAACTGTGACAAACAGGGCTTGCTTAAGGTAAGGAGCCTCAGCAGGCAAAAACATTAATTAGTAAATCATCTTCTTTTTTTTTTTTCCCTCACATTAAAGTTGCCAAAAGCAAGAGAAGGCATCTGCTTACACTTATTAAAAATAATATCTCCTGCCAGTGATTGAAATACAAGTTTAAATTGGAAATAATACAAAAATGGAGAAACTACTCTATTTGCAAATGATAATATGAAGAGTAGCTGAGATTTGCAAAAACTTTATTGTAAATAGCACTGGTTTAACACAAATAGTGTTGTGTAATATATCTCTTTATGCATTTCAAGATGCTGCATGTTTTCTTACACAAAGAAATAGCAGAAAACCTTCTCAATCTTACTCTTTATTACATATTTCACTATTGAATTCTCCCAGAATATCTTACCCAGACTTTGGCAATAATAAGAACAACCTGAAGAGTGATGAAGGTTTTTAAAAGGCCATTTTCCCCCTTATAAATGGGGATGTAGGCTTAAAGAATTGTTTTTTAAGGGAGAGTGCTTCCAATGGACATTTGGCGAAACTGCACAATGCTTATTTTTTGCTGCTTTGTTATGTAAGAACCCAAACCCTCTCTTAATTTGCTCTGGGATGCTTGATTCCAGGCCCACTGCAGTTCACAGGAACCTAGCCAGCTGATGTCATTAGGCTCTGATTCAGCTGCATCCTGAAAAACTGCTTGGAAAATAACATTAATTGGATTCATATTGCAAATTCTATCAAACTAGGCATATTTTGGAAGCAGTAGTTTAAATTCCTATTTGTAAGAAACTAAACACTGGGTGAAATACTGTGGTTTCATCTTATGGAATGCACAAGCAACAAGCTTCCTGATAAGAAAGGTTTTTCAGTTGCTACCCTTACCCGTTTTGAATTTTCTACACTCTTTCCCCATCATGTTGAGAAGAGCAGAAACCTGCACAGAATTCAGAATGCTGACAAACCACGGATTTCTGCAACACTGCACTGATGTTCTGCTTTGCTCTCCATTCTCTTCCTAATGACTACTAGCATTTTATTTCCTTCTTTGGCTGCCATTTAGCATTAAGTTGATGTTTCCATCTGTAATGACAGATTGGTGTTTCTCCTTCTTAGTAAGTAACTCATTGTGTAGCAAGGAGCAACTTGGAAACCATCATGTAATATATGAATTAATGGAAGGAAAGAGATCCCAATATTTATCTACTTAAATTTTACCTGCCTTTTCTTTTACCAGTCAGACTATGTTTTAACATACCTCTGTCATTCCTCACAGTTAGCCATAGCCGTATTCCCATAATAACTTGCCATTGCACCCCTTTTTCATTGCTATCCCCTTTTTCAGGTCACTTAAAAATATACTGAACAGTTCAGAATGCAGACCAAACCCCTCTAAGTCTTCTCTCCCTCCTTCCATCACTAAACCGAAAAATTTATTACTATCCTCAGTTTTCGGCTTTCCCCTGATTTTTTATCAAAGAAAGATGTTCCTTCTTGGGTCTTGACTGCCTTGTTTTCATAAAAGCCTCTGGTTTGTGAAACCAGACTTTGTCACTAGATATGGGATGTCCAAGTGCAGCACATCATTCAGGTCACCCTCATCAACAATGAACCAGATTCTTCAGAGAAGTCCAAAACAATGGTTATGCCAGACTACTCTTCACAAAAGTCATGCTGACACTTCCCAAGTATATCTACTGTATCTATATGATATTTATCCACCTGTTCACAAAGTCTATTCTAAAGTGATTTCTACTATATTATATAGAACAGAGCCTTACAGGCTTGCAGTTCTTTAGATTTTAAATCAAGTCCTTTCTAAACACTGGCACTATGTTTACCATCCTCTAATCCTAGGCACCAAGACAATTTTAAATGAAAAGCTGCACATCACCAGTAGTAATACAGCTATTTCCCCCTTGAATTCCTGTAGCACTCCTGGGCAAACACCGTCTCTTCCAAGCAGTTTGTTACCAAGGCAGTAGGTGCTCTCCAGACATATTGAAAGACTCCTCCTGTTCCATATTTTGAAGCAGTATTAGCAGTCAGATACAATTAAACATTTCAAATTAGCAATTCAATAAACTGAATTAATCAAATTCACCTCTGTATGTTATTTTTAGTGTCTGGGTTTTGACACCACCAGCATAAATTACCTGACTGACTTGTGATGCCAGAAACCCCACTGACACATTGGGTATAGGCAAAATTTATGGAGAACTCAATCTTTTATTTAATCAAGTAAATATAAGAGTAATGAGGTCCACTGAGCTACAGAAATGCACAAACTCACACTTGCATTATTTCATTAAAAATAAACAGAATCTAAACGTGCTGCTTATAGCAAGCACCTAGAAATTGGCGTTCTTCTACAAAATAGAATGCTCCTGAACCGAACAAGTGAGCACAGGAAAATGAACAGCAAGTGTTAGGTAACAGTTACCATATTTGCATGTTTAAGATTCTCAGATGATCTCATATTATTATTTTGGCCTTTTATATAACAGCAGCAAAACAAAAAATGCAGACGTTGCTTTCAAGACTTTCCTTGCTAGCTTTTCTCCACCCACAAACACACAGGAACGAGCACAGGCATTTTGACTGCTGGCATGCATGGGTAGAAAAATTTCTAGGTGCTAGATCCGAGCCATTCTGCTCCATAACAATATAAGCCTGACTGAAAAATGAAATCCAAATATCTCCATTACCTAAACTACCATGTTTTATTGATTTGCCATTATGAAAGACAGGGGTTTTTTTACTTTTCTGCTAGTCAAACAGCCATAATATATAATGCTCTTATTTGAAGTTCCATGTTGTTTATTCTGAAGCATTTATTATCAGTCTTAAGACTGAGTGCTTTCAGAAAACTTGTTCAAACATCATCAGAATAGCAGCTGGTTTGTAAGGCATAAAAATCATATTAGATATGTAAAAACAAGTATTGTCAGAGTGATATAAGTGCATAAATCATAGAAATTCTTAACTTTTTTTTCCTGGAATTTCCTAGTTACTTCTGCTAAAATATTTTAATTCAGATTTCTGAGCTTCTTCTCGTATATGAATTTGCTTCCTTACATTTGATATTTGAAAAACATGTATATTAATCAGATACTATTTTTTTATTAGGGGGAGTTTTTCAAAAGATGTAGTCAGGCATGAAATTGGTATTCATGAGTACTTTATTCCAGTTTTTTTTTCTGAAAATCCAAATCTCAATCCAAATTTTTTGGGATACTTTATTGTGAAAAAAAATGCTTTTGCAATTCCAGGAATAGTGTTCTAGGTTTTAACTATGAAATTCAAAACGTACCTGGCATCCCAAAAAAAGCATTAATTTAAAAGAGTACTCTCTAACACCTATGATCTTCTGCAGGACAATGAGGACATTGAAGTAGGTCTTCTCCTGCCAGAAGACTTCCTCCAAGACATTCTACAAAATTTTTGATGCAAAAGGCTGCAGGTGAAATGAAGAAATCTGTAGATGTAGGGCATATATACCAAGCAGACTGTTCATGCCGTGGGATATTCAAAACAGAGATTTATGGGTTGTGGAAAAGTGTGCCAGGTGTGTCTAACAGAGGACACCAGCGCCCACGGTTTGCCAGATACAGGAAAGAAAGTTATGCCAGAGCTTCTGTCACAGAGTTGGCAGTCTAGAAGTCCCAGGAGCCTCAGCTTGCAACCAGGCATGCTTGGGAAGTCTAGTAAGGATTTTGGCACCCTACTGCAGAACTGTGACTCAGAACCTCAGGAACCCTTGGCTGCTAACTGGATAATGTCACCGAGCAACTGTAGCGCACAGGGAGAATGCTAAAATTTAGAAACATTACATTTCAGTGTTTCTAGGAAAGAGAAAAGAAGAATCTCTGACTAGAAATTGATTAAAAATAGTATTAGTTACGAAATACCAAAGCCCCCAAAAAATAATGAAAAACACAGACCTTATGCATGGAAACCCCTACAATCCGAACTCACCAATATATTCAGGAATAGGAAACTTTCCTTTTCACAAAAAAATTAATCATTGCACTCTCAGAAGCTGACAACCCTGGTTAGTTGCAGATTGGGCCCAGAAGGTCTGTAACCAAAACCCTTTGAACTGCTCACATTGAGTAGTACAAATATGCTGCAAGTGATAAAGCTCAGGTCTAGGTTTTAGGTACCATTCTAGGCAATTTGGACTACAAATAGTGAAAGGAGGGAGCAGTAAAAAAGAAGCCAGTAACAATACTTAAAAGACAAAACTTTTAGAAAACACATACTAGACTTCATATTTTAAAGACAGATTTCAAATATTTGTAACATTATCCTTTTAGATGTCTCCGCTACGCATTCATTGCTGGTTTGAAAGTCCTTTCCATCACTTCCCTTCATTTGATTTTCAGAATCTCAGTATAAGTTAAGGTTTACCTTATACTTGCATTAAGATGTAATTTTTGAAATTATCTTGTCCTATGTTTTCTAATATTTCATTATATCAGATATCATTATATTCACATATCACAAGATAGAAGCAAGAGGAGCCACTGTCTTTCCATTTTCCTACAAAAGGCCGCCACAAGATCCAAAATAGTTACAATCAATTGAAGCAATTGTGCATTAAGATGAGAGTATGGTAAGGGAAAATGACGCATACTAAATATACTTTTTAAATATCACCTCTAAGTTGCTTCCTAACTCTCCTAAAATAAGCCATCCTGGTTTTGTAGTGAAGACAGAGCTCTGAAACACTTTTGGTAGCCTTGTTTGAACTCTTTTTCATTCTCCAGTTCCATTTCTTTCTTGAAAAATGCATTATCCTGCCAGAACAAATGGCAAGTAAACACTGTTTTTTTACTGCCTAGGTCGTGGTGACAGAGGAACAACCATTTTATATCCTAATTACCTCAGCATGATTTAAAACAGCACAAAGTAGTGGAAGCATTTTTACACATCTGAGAGAAACTTCTCATGAAGGAAGATTAATAGCTGGAAGACGATAATGTGTAGAAGTTACGAAAAATTACATCCGCTCTCCACCAAAACACCGTCACAACAGAACACTTTTTGCCTTCCTCATATTCTTCAAATATGATATATCTGAAAGACAGGTGAATCTTTTACAGAAAAAAAACAACCTCAAAACAGACAGTTAAAAACCACCACAAATTATGGCTTCCCAGACCATACATTAACAGCCACCAACAGCTCTTTGAAACGTTCATCTTGCAGAGAGGCAGAGCTCAGAGAGCCATCCTGGATGACTAAGCTACACGAGGGAGCAACAGGAGGACACAGCTATTACTCAGTGTAAGGAGTGAGAAAATAAAGATTTACACTTGAGAAAAATACACTGATTGCTCAGTGAAAGTGTTTGTAACTACAAAACTGTCCAAGCCTACATAAGTTTTATATGTATCAACTCCTAGTATTTCAGTCTGATGGAAAATTTTGAACTCTAGATAACTGCTACTCAAGCAACTACAGAATACACAGAGCTTCCATTAAATCAATTACAAAATAACTGACGGTAAACTTTAGAAGCATAGAACAGCTCCGGTTAGAAGGGGCCTCAAGAAATCCTCCAGGCCAAACTTTCCTAGGAAATGGAACCTTAAAATGAGATTATTCATCACCCTGTCCAGTCACATCTTGAAAACCTCTAGTCACAGGGACTCCACCATGTTCCTGGGGAGGCCATTCCAGTGAATGTTTGTTCTTACTTAATAAGTTTATTTCTTGTATCAGGATGAAACTCGTCTTTAAAAAGACAATTTGCAGTTGGAATTGCCCAAAGATAGCTTGAAGTGGGGTAATAAAAAAGAAATAACAAAAAATGCAAAGACAACAGAAAATCATCATCTTCCTGTTCAGTAGCAGCACTCATCAGAAAAAGTTACAGAAATGCATTGAATAAAGAACCTTTTGCAATTGTTAATTTAAAAATTTCCTAAATTCATTTAGAGTTATTCAGAGTTTTCTATTCTTTTTCAAAGAATAAATTTTCCTTAACAGATATGCTTAAAATTTCAACATTCTCCAAAAGGAAAACCATCTTTTATTCCAGAAAGCTTCTTATTAAGTATGGTTTTAAAAGGCTTCACATCTGGATGGTATTCATACTTTAGCAATTCCAAGTACTGTCATTAAGAAGCTAGGGAACTTGAACTGAAAAATATTTCTTTGGAAGAATAAAATATCACTACTAACATATATATAATAACATTTCATAAAATCTGAAAATAAGTTACATTCAGATACAAAATGCAACTTTGTACTATTTGTTAGCTGGAAATTTGTAGGAGCAAAGCTGTTAGGATGGCAAGAATCTGCCCTTCAATGCCCCCAGTGAATCAATGGCTGTGGAGATTCCATGGTACGTACCATGCCCAAGGCCCAGATATTTGGGGTGAAGTGCTTCTTGCTGGCATTTCCTAACAGGATGATTAGCTTCCCTGTGAACTCATCTACATCAGTGCACCAGTTTTGATGACAAATCTACTTCCAAGGCAAGTTTTCCACTTAACTGTGGAGACCTCGCATCATGAAGCAGTCTCCTCACAGGACATCAGCCGAATTCTTTCCACACCGAGGTAAACACAGAAATATCCTCCTAAATTATCCACTGCACCATGGGACCAGACAAGATGCCAGCTGAAATAACGGCCCTAAAGTGTGTGTGATGGGGACCACACCAATTATTTCATTGCACAGGTCTCCTCTCGTTACCCCCTACTACCCTGTGTGGAGACCTTGTCACTCAAAGCTTTATATCACCCCTGACTGAGAGAAGCATTTTGTCTCATCAAACCAAGTTTCAGCTGCAGTCCACATGCACTCCTGCAAGGACCCCACCAGGGGGTTCTCCCAAGGGACCAGTGCTGCCTACCCCAGAAAATACACCTTTCTGCCCAAGTCCTTCTCCAGATAGTATCCATCTAGTAACCACCTCAAAGTAACAACCAGGAAAAAATCAATTCACAGAAGAACTGCAAGGATTTACTCACACTCAAACAGTGACTTGATAGTCAAGAACTATTGTCACAGAAAAAAAAAGAAATGGTACTATAAATAAATAAATGCTGTCAGAAGGCTAGATGACTGTCAAGACAGCACTCCAATACAGCCTCTTTCAAGTAAATAGCAAAATATGTTCAGCTTTTACTGGCAGTTTAAGAATCTTGAGGCTTCCTACTGTCACAATTGTAAGAATATTAGTGTTGAGACTAAACTTGATAGTTATAAGAAAGTGGTATCATTACCACCTGAAATGTTAGTTAAATAACAAAAACTCACAAAATAACAAAGACTCACAAAAAAAAAAGTCAACTCTCCTCCCCTGAGAATGCTGCTATTTAGCTTTATAAAACCAACATAACAAGTATAAACAAAGCGGTACAATTCTTGAGCATAGGCAATCTCAAGGGATAACTATGACCCAGCAAATTTCATTAAAAACAAGTTATCAAAAGGCAGGATTTGACTTTATCTAGTCATTCAAAAAATTATTTTGTCACATGCAGAAACAGTAAGATTGTGGTTAGAGGTGCTAAAGATGGTTTTCTTTCAGGTCATGCATGTGAGTTAATAAGATATTCTTCTCCTCTACCTCCTTGATTTTCTTCCACAATATATGTGGCATTACAGAGAAAGAATGAGCTACAGGTGTTCAGAATCTGAGAGAGACTATTTTCTGTTTCTGATAGTTTATGGCATAAGGTGTATTTTGAATTAAGAAAAAAAAAAAAAAAAAAGGATAGTTTTATTTTCCAGTCACCAGAAAGTTCCCCAAAGCCCACAATGCCCCTCTGAAAATGACACCATGTCATCTGATACAACAATAACAAGTTAGAAACACAGTAAATGCTGCACAGTAAGAGCAGGCAGGCTGCTCACTATCCCCAGTTTTCAGAGTATAACTGAGTTTTCCCTCAGAGGCATTTTAGATTTCACTTCATAAGCAAAAGAGACTCATGTATCTTGAAACCCTTAAAAGAAAACAAGCTCTTCAAGCAATTCTCATACCTTACTTCACAATCTCACAAAGAACAACCCTGCCCTGAAGCTGTTCCACTTCCTTGAGGAGTTTCACCTATAAAATAAACTCCATTTGAGATTTAGTCTCCATTTTGGTTCATACTACGGAAAATCTCCAAAGATATTAAACATTTCTCAGAGATAAGGGCAAAAGAATTCTATTCTTGATGTACTTCACCAGTTTTTATAAAGGCTCAATGATTAGCTGTACAGCTAAGTATCATTAACTTATCCTAACAATCATAAGTTAATGACTCCTGATGGAAATGTCCCTGACAAGGAGCCACAGAAGAAAAAGGTGTTCCCTTGGCATCCTCCAACTTGCCAAACATTTAGTTTTAATATTTTTATTTCACTTAATTAAAAAATTGATTGAACAGCTGAAAAAGCCATTTAGACATGTCTGAATTCTCTTTCTGAGACACAGCCCACATAACAAAGAAAGTGGCATGATGTGATTAAGCACTATGCCAGCAAGAGACAGGATGGATGATGAGAACTTGAGATGAGGGTGAGGGTCAGTGACAGCTCAGCCTAAACAAGTCAGCAAGCAATTCTGGGTCTGCCAGCTCCTCTGATACTTTGTGGTTAGGAAAATGCTTTCATGCTACAATGCTTAATGAGTATTCAAGACATACTTCTACTGCCATAAAAACACACCTTTAATACAGGATTTAAACAGATAATAATAATGACCCTTCTGCTAGAAAAGCTGCCTCTAATCTTAAGCTACCTTCTCTGAAGAAGGAAAATTAACGCACAAATCTTGACAAGATCAAATTCCTTATGAAAAAAATACAGATAGGGTAAACTACTACCACACAGTTAGTATCATCTCCCAGATACAAACCCAGGCAACCTTCGTATCTCACACATCTCTGGCCAACCAGTCAGTGACTGAAGGAAACAGGCTATACAAATTGTCTTTGCCAGCTACAAGCTACCCGTAACAAAGGTTCAGAAGGAAACCAGAAAATACAAACCCTTTAAAACTTTTTTTGGGTAGCAATATTAAACTAGAGACCCTTCTGCCAAACTGTTCCTCAATTAAAGCATGTGATATGAAGAAATGCTAGGGGAAACACGAGTACTAATATCAGAAAAAGCCTCGATTGCTTAAGATTCAGAGACCTGTGCATAAAATATCCCCTCCATTCAAAAGCAAAATGGTGTAAATTGCATTTCTTAAAGTTGACAGAGCATGGCTTAGAGCCTTTAGAATGCTACTACTCTCAAATTAAACTTTGCTGCCTCACATTTGGTTCAAAGTTTAGCTAATGTCACAGTTTATGTTATTTAGTCTGTCACAACCAGACACAGGACAGTGTTTTTCCCTGTGAAACGGCACAGAAAGCAGTGAGGTAGCACACAGAGACACTGCACAGGGCCTTCCAGGTATAATCCTACCTCAAACATCCTTACACATGATGCTAGGGTTCACATCTTACCTGAGTTTCACTGACCTCACAGAAATTTTCTCTATATTGCAGATTGATTTTCCAACCCCTGTCTTGCCAAAGCTTGGACAAGTTTTGCTCATCTACATTTAATTTCTTGAAATCATCTGTAGAGATTATTTCAACCATCTGTGCAGTTCCACAAGTGAAGCAGGGTATTGTGGCATTCTTCTAAAGGAGGGAAGGTAGCCTTGCAGGTCCTGTTAGGTTTTGTCAACTCTTTTGACAACAGACTATACATCTGTCAACAACAGCAATGTGATTTGAAAAAGTTTACACCCTCTGATAGGATATAAAAGACTCCATTCTACATTTGGACTTCATTTTGTTAGATACAATCTAGTCTTCAACCTCTGAGCTAAAATTCAATTGGAAAATGGGGTTTTCATCAAGAGGTAAATCACCCACTCCTTTCCAAAATCAAAACCAACTTAAAATCCTTTTGTCTACAGTCTAATCACACTATTTAGTTTAATACTTATTATTGCACAGGTCTGTAAAGGAAAAAGAACAATGTTTTCAGCTGTCAAAAGAAAAAAAATCTATCTTTCCCATCATCAGCCTTGAGCCATTTTAGCAGCCCATTAACACTTTGAGGACTATCATCATGATTTATCTTTCTTCAGTTCTTTAAAAACACCTCTAGAAAAATGAGACAGCACTTGCCTCACTCCTCTGCAAGGCTCCCATTTACACTGCAGCGCTCGAGTGACTTTGTTCACCCCTTTTTTGCCTTTTTTTCCCCAATGTTTCTCTATTTCTGACATCATGTAACTAAAGCCTGAAGCAAGTGGTTTATTTTATTCTGTGAACAGACTCTGTGAAGGACTTGTTCAGGAAGCTACAGATTCTCTAAGCTTTGAAATACATCTCTCATATGAAAAACACTTCATTCTGATGACAGGCTTATTCTCTGGCTCCTCATGTCAGAGGAGGAGCAATATTATTGTGCAATAAGAACCTCAAACAAGTTCCTGCCTCAAACACGTTCAGCTACAACAGCAGGACAAAACTGTGTTTAGGCTGGACCTGGAAAATGCAGTGAGGGTAAAAAGACGACAAAGCTTTTGGCCCTCTCTTATAAGGGAATACACTTATGTGGGATTTGCTGACATCTAAATAGATTTCATCAGGCAATGCGGGCATCTGCCTGTAAGCCAATCCTTCCGAGCTGTCTTTTTAGCCCAACACTCTTCTCTACGGTGTGATTTCCCTCTGCTAAAGAGAACATCTACACTTGGCTGGAAAAAATCAAATCCCACAAAGTATCTGTTTATCCTCATTGTAAAGAGAATCTGAAGGCACTAAATCAACTGCACATCTATAGTAAACTAAGAAGAGTCCCAGCCGTGGCCTGCAGCATTCTAGCAACTCCAGCATCATTCCGCCCACTGAGTGCAGTCCAGCAGCTGGGTTGACTGAGTATATATAGTGGTTGCATTCCTAAGAAACTTTTTTACATCATGTGTACTCTACAACACATCCACCTGCGTGTCTGTCTAGGTTTTCTCAGGCAAAAATCCAGTAGTCCTAAATTTATAACTCTGGAACATATAATGTGCTCAAAAGAACATCTTGTTTCAATCAGGGTTTCACACAACCTTCATTTGGCTAAGGAGATGGGACACTAGACATGAAGACAGAAACAAGGAGAATCAGGTCATTTTCATTCACACTAAAAGATCCCAGCTCCTATTCAAGTCTACTTAAAAATCCCAACTCTTACATATGCAATGAAATTAAACAGAAAACCCATCAGTTGCTGGAAGAGCCAGACCAAGACTTTTTCTGTCCCATGAAGAAAGAGACAAGATTTCAAATATATTTTCAGTCCTAAAATGAAAGGAAAAAGACTTCACATTTCTGTTATGCAGAAACATAAAGGCAGTTTGGAAAAAGTCTAAAATATTTTGGGTTTACCTACATCATTGTTAAGGTTCAAAGTCATATTAAATCTCTACAAACTAGGCTGGATTATTCAACAATTTTGAACCATTTGAATGAGCTGAAATGAAACAATATTTCCTGTCATAACTTATGTTTGATGATTAAAAGCTGAGCTACACTTAGGTCTTTATTTGTGAGACTGAGATGGCTGTGTAAGGATGGAGGAAGCAAGTCATGCTCCAAACCGGTAAGGGATCACTGAACAAATGCATATTTACCAATTAATATGAAACTGAAAACAAATATTCACAAGAGACAGTGGCTGCATAAAAGAACACTAGAACATTGATAGTGATTGTCTTTGAGATTATCTTTTTATTCCTCACTGGACCCTAATCGTATCTAGAAAAAGAGATCTGATACACTCCCTATTGAATGCAATGGGTTTTCTTCTGTGTTTCCAAATACTCCTCACATAAAGGGTAACTCACATTTCCCAAAACACCTAGAGATTTGCAAGGCTGACACCAAAATGGGTACTTTAGATTGGTAAAAGTTTGCATGCACTGCATCAAATGTATAAAACCAGAGGGTTTATGGAGGGGAGATGAGAAAACAGGTCTGAGTGTTGTGCTGTATTTTGCAAAAAATATAATCAGGGAAAGCCAAACAGAATGAGAATATCATTCAAAACAAAGCAAATGTATTTTAGGTCTCTTGAAATTTGGAAGTGACCCTATTTCCCATCATCAGAACTGCTTTTACTTGGTATAGAAGTACAAATACAGCAGAGCAAAGAGTCTGAGAAAGGTACATTTCAAGGAGTGGTCTTTTAGCCTTGCAGATCTTTTTCTGAAAAACATATCTGTCATTCATATTAAGGTACAGAACTGCTTTGATTTTAGCAATAAATATGTTACATCATCTTCATAAGCCAAAAGCAAAAACTGATGAACTTTTGTTATTATTTAAGTACCACTGGACACCTGAGGAAGGTGCCAACTTCACCCCTCTAATTTCTCTCTGAACTGACAAGTCATGATGAACCTTATAAAGACAAATTGGAAGAAGATTATCAGATTAAAAATGTAGGAGAGAATTTAAAGCTTTAAAATTAGGAGAGCAGCAAAAAAAGGGACAAAAAGAAAGAAGCAGAGAATGGAACTAGAGCTGGAGGAGCAATAGAAGCAGCTGGGTGAAGGGGTGGGAAAAGAAGAATTGGTGCTTGAGAGTGAAGTCATGAAAGTATGGGGGAAGGTGTGGGAAAGAAGTGAGCAAGAACCTGAAGGGAGGAGAAAAATAAGGGAGAAATGAGACAGCATACATTTTAAACTATTTAAACATTTGAAGAAGCTCCACATTTTTTACCATCTGGCAGCATATGCAGTTTATTATGAAGTGCTGGAATGTGTTTTGTGGTGCAGGGAGAACTGCTTCATGAGCTCATCAGAACTGGATAACCAGCCTGTAGTTATCTTCTGAAAAGTGGGAGAGGGCCCAGTGATGAGTCGGATGATCATGTCTAATCCCATCACCAGTAAAAATTAAAAATGGTTTCAAACCAAAGTCAAATATTCATGCTGATGCAAACATCTCTGCTCAGCAAATTCTCCTACCTCTTAATAATGCATCCCACAAGCATTTTGGCCAAATAACATTTTCCAGGAAGAGTGCTATCTGTTAGTCATCATAGTGTTGCATGAAGTGCACTAAGCCTGAAACAAAATATCTGATTCTATCTCTATTTCAGGGACAATTTCATGCAATAATTCTTCTACGTTTAAGTTCTCATCATTGCTAAAGATAAAATTCAAAACAGAAAAAAAAAAAACCCTATTTTTACAACTCAATGTTAGCTGTCATTTTACAGCCAGACACACTTGGCAGTAATACTTGGGAGTAGAAGCTGCCTCAATTAAACCTGGGCATACTTCACAGGTCTTCAAGGCCAGTTTCCCTTATCAAACTTGAATTCATATTTTTATTTACTCTAACTCACCAGCACCTACGTACACTCACAAATTTCAGCGAGTCCAAAGTTCTACTGGAAAGCATATGGGGCTTTCTGTTCAGGGTGCTTGGAGCCATGTCATGGAACAAACCACTCTGATGAATAGACTTACCCGTGTCAAAGATTCCTCTTTGCTATGGGCATTAATCTGTTGAAGACATACCATGTCATATAATCAAGGGTGTAAGAACAGTCTGACACAGGTAAAGTTATGTTAAAATTGTGTTCAGACTCACAGTTATCTGTCATGCTGTAAGCAGCTTTCATTTATCTGACTTAACGAAAGAGTTATAAATGTTACAGGAGGCACAGCATAAGAGAGGTAGAATTCACCCTATGCAGATAGACTTCCAAGGGTATACCTAAAGGTAAGGACAGAGCAGCTGAAAAAACTGGTATTAAAACTAGAGAGGAAAAAAAAGACAGTTTGTTATCTAACAAAACATGTTAAAAGAACTATGCATACTTTTCTGAAGGATGTATTCCAAATGTTTTATAAAAGAGCACAGGTATAACTAGTAAAGTACCAGAATCAAATAACAAACCATACTAAAGCCTCAGGTTTTTTAATTCTGCAGCTGTAGAGTTTACCACACTATCTGTCTGAAAAATCAAGATTCTGTAGCATAAAAAAAATATAATTCTAGTGAAGCTTTTTGGCAGGAAATAAAACCTAAAATCATAAACTGCAATTAAGCTGTTGAAGTCATGTTCACCTGAATTTGCACAAAGCCTGACATAAGAGCTCAGAACTAGGAATTCTTCAGTTTCACTTCAGCATCACCATTAACTATCTCGTGGTTAATCAAATATGCTCTTCAGGCAAACCAATCTCTCCCCTACATCTTCCTAGAAAAACAATGAGAATGTGAAGAATAAGCCTCAGTTATTTCTGACTCTGAGATACTATGATTTGCCTTTGAAAACTTTATCAGCAGGAAGGACATGACATCCCACTACTCATTTTTATATTCAAAACTTTTAGTACAGAACTCAATCTCACATTTTAATCTGAAATCAATGAAAAACTCCAGCTGCAGACCTTTCTGTCTTGCGGGGAATGCATAAGACTTAGTCCTCAGTATTCAACACAGCATGTTTTCACAATGTATATATTTTCAGATATGCATCATTTTAAAAAAGCTTTTTGTTTCCCAACTGCAACTCAAAAATTTTACAACAACTATAAAAAACATGCCATAATCCCTGACAAACTGGTGCCAGCAGCCACTTAACAGCCTTGGCCAAATTCAGAAGAGCCTTACATACCACTGCAATCTTAGTATGACTGTAGAACAAATATAACTTTGACTCTAAATCGTGTTGGAGGTGATGTTAAAAATGATTGGAGAACTGAGGCAAATTTGGCAAGAACTGGACGTTTGTACTCATTGCAAATCACTTTGAATTCAATCTTCAAACAAACACAAGCCTGACTGTGAGTTACAGTTTAAAGTGATCTGACCATCATTCTCCAGGGTTCTCAAGGTAGATGAGCAACATGTTTGCTCAAATGTCTCAGGGATGTCAAAAACGAAAATTGTTCCTAAAAGGAATTTTAAAAAATTCCAGAAAGTAGAACATATGCTTTAAATTCAGGTCTACATTAACAGGAACATTCATACCTCTCTGTTTACTTGGCTCTTGGTATAGAGGATAAATCTAAAGCAAAAAATCTCAGTCTCTGGATACCATGCCAAGAAGAACTGTGAGAAGACAGAGATGCCAGTTTGTGTTCTCCTAGGCATTCTAGGGATTTAGGGACGAATTTTGCATACTTTATATATCCAAGTTACTTTATGCACGCAAAACTGAAGGAGAGTTCCACTGGAAAAAGAAATTAATTAGGGTAAAGAACAAAAGATTTACTCAAGCAGAGTTCCTAATGCCTTCAACAAGTGTCAAATCTAGAGGTGTCTTCAAATATATAGTCACAATCCATTTCTTTAGAAAAGATTTTGTTAACAGTAGCTGTAAGTAGACAATCTGAAGATATCAGAAAATCTAGAATGAAGTTACAAATGGGCTAGCCATAATATAAAGTTCACATTATGGGTCATGAAAGCTTAGAGCCAGTCTAATCCCTGAACCAGTTCTACTGCTTTTTCTGTAAGACCACAGTTATTTAGATTCTACAGCATCTAACAAACTAGCATGACCCTCTAAGGGGCTCTAGGCTTTGACTTCTTGAACACAAACCTGAGCTCACAGGATTTTATGACAAAATTAATTTGCTGTACTATAAAATTAGGGACAAACAACTTTCATATCTTCAACAAGAGACAGAACGTTGCCTTCCCTGGAGAAACAGTGATTAGTTTCAGGCCTCCACCATTCACTTAGATATTATACAGAAACATTGTTTCTTAGAGATGACAAAGTTTTATCACAGAAGGGTGCATCAAGCGAAGTACACAATTTTGGAGTGGAGTGATGGTGAGACCCAGATTAGCAGGAGTTTCAAAGACTTGGACACCACAGGGGAACCAAGTAAGTTTAAATATTAGCAGAACGTGTTGATAACCAAATATAACAATCTGACTTCAGATGTCAGTATGATGAAAGTCTAGAAACAGTACTAGGGGCCTGAAGCAGGTCCAGATATCCTGAAAAGTTTCACCTCATTAGTAACATTGAAAGTCATGGTGAATCCCAACTGATTTACATCCTTGTTTTTAAGGCATTATTCCATTTATATGAGTAATTTAAAGCATTCTGCCACATAAATGAAAATAACATCGCCTGTCTGCAAAGAAGAGATGGGGAAGGAGTAGAGGAAGCAAGCAAAAAAGTATCATGGTATATCTAGAGTGCTTATCTCCAGAGCTGAGACAACACAAGTCTGGAGATACACAGAATAACTCTACATTTGTAAAGCAACACCCACTTATCAGTAAATTAGAAAAAAATATAATTAAGATACCAAAAAATATCACCCCAAGGCATCATTTGTACTTTTGTAAGTTGATATCTGCCTGTGTCCCACAGTAAAACTTGCCTATTGGAGCAGAGGGGTGAGAGCACTCCTTATCGAGTCTGCCAAGGCTATGACAAAATTAATTTGTGATAATATCACAGTGGGGACAAAAGAAACTTCTGCAGCTTTGATGGTTCCCAAGAGATGGAACTCTATTTAGTAAAATGGGAAGGTATCATTTCCATTCTGTCTAGCAGTGGACAGTGCTCAGTGATAAACCTGCTTAACAGAGAATGGGGTGCAGCATGGCTTATTCAGACTGATCAGTATTTCCCATAATAAGAAGATTTTTCTAGTTGTTTATAAAATTATACAAAATAAACCAATGAACTAAAGGCACCAAACGCCTGACATGTGTTAAAAACCTTTGTTTGAAAATATTTCAGAAAAGCCAGTAACTCCAAGAATCAAAAGAAAAAGAAATATTATGTTAATATTAAAACAACTCCTGCATTTTAGAATAGAAATCAGTCTGAAACCTGGCCAGTCACAGAGGCCATTCTCCCCTGAAATCCAATGGGCTGTATTGGGCACTCCTGTTCATAACCGTCAATCTTTAGGAATTCAAACCAGAAATCTTCTCCGGAGCTAAGCAACAGTTCTGTTCACTTTTGCACTCTGCAGACTGGCCCACTTCTGCCATAGATCTCTTTCAGGACAATCAAAATTCAAAATTGCACAGACACTAGAACATTCTGTATTTGAATAAGGACAAGAGTTCTCAACCTCCTACCTGTCTGTATTTCTATATTTATATGAACAAGAAATAAGTACAGAAATAATGAACGCCTATTCAGCAAGCACCTTTTCTTTGGCATGTTACTGTTTCCTTCTATGAGGGGGGAAAAAGTAAAGCTTAAAAAACCATTTTGAAGTGCTACAATACACAATGTCAAATGCTGTAGTAACAGCAGCATATCTCAAGACCTGAACTCTGATGTTTGACTTCTAGGCACCCTTGAAAAAACCAAACTGCAAATTCATTCAATGCATGAAAATTAAGTTATAGTATCAATGTAATTATGCAGAAAGTGCCACACTGACACACCTTGTAGTTTTCTAGCTTTTGGAGCAAGGATTTTTGGGGCTCTACTATGGCCGCCATTTTGCAATAATTACTACCTACTATGATTGTGGAAATCAGAGATGAGAATACTAAACTATTTCTTATATATTTGAATATTATGTATTAGGGCAAGGGAAACAGGGAGGGAGGACAAGAGGAAAAAGACAAGATAAAGGTCATGTGTGGTGGTTCAAGTTGGGATCAGTGAAGCCCGTGCACCAACTACTACGCAAAATGTAATTTGTTTGATCTTTACTGAGCTGTCACTCAAGCATGTCCCCAGGAAATATTCTTAAATAAATGTAATTCTGTTATTTCTGCCATTTACAGGAGGGAGCTGCTGGTACTGGTGCTAATAACAATTGCCTAATACTGTTTATCGAAGCAAAGGTACTTACCTAAAGAGTGGAAATCTTGCTTCTGACCATGAGCTATAACAAGCAAAATAAAAGTCCTTGAAAACGTAATGCAACCTCATGATAAAGTCCCCAGATCTTTCAGATCATGGAATTATTTAGGTTGGAATAGACCTTCAAGATCAACAAATCCAACCATCAACCCAGCACTACCAAGTCCCCCACTAAATTACATTCCTAAGAGCCACTTCTACACATCTTTCAAATACCTTCAGGGGTATTTAAACTTAACTACTTCCCTGGGCAGCCTGTTCCACTGCTTGACAACCCTTTAGGTGAAGAAATTTTTCTTAATATGGATTCTACACCTTCCCTGGTGCAACTGTAGACCTCTTCCTCTTCTCCTATTGCTTGTTACAACCTCCACCTTTCTACAAACTCTTTCAGGCAGTTGTAGAGAGCAACAAGGTCTCCCCTGAGCCTCCTTTTCTCCAGGATAAAAATCCTTGGCTCCCTCAGATGGTCCTTGTAGAACTTGTGCTCTAGACCCTTTACCAACTTTGTTTCCCTTGAATTTAATAGAATTTTAACATTAGTCAATTAGAACAAAGAATGTCAGAATGAAAGAGCACATACAGTTTAGTTTGGGAAGTCACTGGGGCCATGGACATTAAATCAATTTTAGTTTCTTCTCTACTGCTTTGGAGATAATTCTTTTCTTTTTATTTAACACTAATCACAGATGAAAGTAAGTACTTCTATAAATGTAGCAAATCATTTTAAGAATGTCCCCACTCTGCAACTCTCCACTATGCAACAAAGCAAGTCTGGACCATGTGATAAGAGGCGCAATGTAGGACAGATCCTTTGACACTTGCAGCAGCCATCACACACTTAGAACTCTAATAATCCATTCCTTTCCCAGTCACATGGGTCATTTGGAGAACAGGCCAGAAGCACAGCATTGTTTAAAGCAGGGTTCTCCCTCACCAAAAAAACATCCAAACAACCTAGTTTTTACACAAAGAAATACAGGAAAACATGCTTACACCAGAATTAGCTCTTGCTTGCGAAGAGAAGTGTGCTATTTCTCACATCTCTCCTGATCATCTAGTTCAAGTCAAGACTCTTCAAGTTTATTGCAGACAATGAAAAAGTGCTTGAGGTAGGAAAATTATTAGACCTACAAATCATGGTTAGGGTCCTGTTTAAAACGAATTTAAGACTTAAATTCTTCTGAATGCAGGAAGACACAGACACATATAGTTTCTTTGCTCACCTGTTCAGCTGGAACACCCCATTATTCTTCTGCACCAATTCCTCTATCTCCAGCTGTCACATCTTCTTTACTCTTTGACTTTTCCTTTGGCTCACAAAACTTTCACTAAAGAAAACACAACTTAGGGACAGGGAACAGGAAAAGGGAAGGAGGAGTGCTATTTTCTACGTATTGTTTTGAGGCTCCACTTTAGCTTTCTGGTTGATCCAGAAATGTAACCACTTCAAACATTTTCCTCCAATAAGTAGATGGTTGTTACACCCATTACTTTTAATCTGACACATAACATTTCTTTCCATGGAAAGCAAACACAAGGAATACATAAGACTGCTCCATGAAACTAACCATGTCAGTTGGGAAAAACAAAGACCATGAGTTTGAATCTAATGACAAGTGATACAGTTTTCTATTTTCAGGGTGATAGTCATTTCCATTCCCTCACTAATTTTACTAGAAGGCAATGTTTATGTACTTTATTCTGAAAGTTCATTTTTAAATATTGTTCTATAAACAGCAAAGATCAATTCTTTCCAAGTCAAATATTTTACTTTTTAACAACCACTACTACTCCTGTGTTCCACTCTTCACTGAAAAAAAACAGTGATAATAAAACTCCTTACAGGTAAATTACCTTACAGGTAAGGAGAAGTTTCTTCTGCTTCCATTTATTTTCCTGTAATATGAAATCCCTGTTTGCAAAGCCAAAGCAAGCTGCAGGAAGCTACAGTTTGCATATCTATAGAAATAAATCAAACAGCTGTGCATAGAGGAAGATAATATAAAGTGGTTTTGACAAGGTACAAATACATGAAGACTTACATAAGAATTTTTTAATCAATTAAACTATAAAGCAAACAGAATTACATTATTAGATTCATTCTCATCCACGAACAAAATTGCATATAGCAAGTTGCAACTTGTTGCCCCCAGCTAAGCAAAAATACATTCTCAATCTTAAATACACATTGAAACATAATTAGATTTTATATATAGGTTGGATTAAAGTTACAGTTTCTGTTATGAACAAAGCTTTAACTGGGTCATCTATAGCTTAGACAAGAGTTTAATCACAGTTTCTCTCCGCTCTTAGAATAAAAAGTAGGATTTTCTGAAATGCATCACTTCTTATCTTTAGACTTTTCTGCTATCTTCACCATGTGTTGAAGAGAGCTTGCCATTTTACTTGACCTCAACATACCATTACGCATGACAAGCATGGAAATCCATATTTCATAAAAGGACAAAATTTCTCCCTCATGGTAATACTTAAGAAAGTCTCATCCTTTTCCTTTCCTTTTTCCATCTCTTCCAAGAAAATGTGTGTTTTGGCATTTTGTGAAATGTTATTGAAATAGCAAGTCACCTGTTTTCTAGTATATGCTCTTAGTACGTAAAAAACAGCTCACAGACATTGAGAATTGTTTTAAAAAACCTGGTTTGATACGGAGTTTCATAACGTTGCATGCTCTGGACTAGGCTAGACATCTTTCTTTTTAATCAGTTCCTACGTGGGCTGCTGTGTAACCACAGGACAAATTAGCCCTACACGGTTACTCAGACTTGTAATAAGTGCAGAAATGTAATGCAGCATTTTTGGGCACTGTGAGGTTTGTACCCTGCAAACTTACTCTAAACTGATTAATGATGAGAAGGACAAGGTGTGTCTAAATAAACAGAAGCCATCTATGTCCATTAACCTAATGGATTACAGAGGAAAAAGAAATCCTTATCTCAGGACAAGAAAGCTAAACAGCACTGAGATTATTCAGAAAAATATTTAGCATTTAGCCTATTTGCTCTGGTGTGCTGTCTTCTTCTCATAATGCTGCTCTGCCTTACAGCAATCAAGGATAGGTAATTCTCAAAAATCAACAGAAATGGCTGCCTTTGAAGTCAGCCAAATTCAACTTAAAAGGTTTACAAGAATGCTGATGCAAGTGACCATTTTAAATGCATGAAGTCTCCTAATTTTCAATGCCCAAAATGTAATCTTTTCTCAATAAAGAACATATTTCATTAGTATTCAGTGACTTGTACTGAACTATACACGACTGCAAAGCATATGACTTGAACTACATAATCTACAAATGAAAAAGAATTCTGGTTAGTAAGCTACCACCAACAAATTTCCACAAGAACTACTATCATCATCTTGATTGCATTTTTATAGCAGGGAATTTTAGAGGTCCTTGAGATTTGCAAGATTATTTGATTACATAAAAAGGACACTAGCTGTGCCCTGCTCAAAGGAATATATTCTTCCCAGCAACATATTTTTTGTCCTAATAAGCAGCACTGGACATTTTCCAGTCTAAAACTCTGCAGTGGTCTCATTTACATAATTACATAATTATTGCAAAGTATGCATGACTCTTTTGGGAACGTTTTCTTTTTAAAATCAGTTTTAAAAAACATTAGCGATTGCACACATATTAAACTACTTCTTCACAAAAGCATGTCTTGCCATGTAAAGGTATTTAAAATGCTAGATCTATGCACCTGGTCAAAAATTACTGTTAAGGCCTCTTTCGTAATCATTGCTTTTAATTTAATAAGAATTCTAATATCTCTTTCTTACATTCCTTCCATCAGCAGTGGAGAAAATAATTTCCTCCTCTAAAGGCAAGCTTGACTGACCACCTAGATTCAGAGACACAACCCTGAATTTCCAAGTTGGACAAAGAAAAAAAAATGGGTTTTTTGAGACAATGGACACCTCCTAGTTCCATAGAGCTTCCCACATTCAAGGCACTAAATTTAAGCCTGCATGTCTTTGGTTTCCTGCAGGAATAATAAAAAAACATGCACTATACCACTTATCAAGTTGTCCAAACACCTGCCACACATAACACCTGAAATAGGAGAATGTCTCACCGATAGCACAGCTATTTCCTAGAGCAGATTTTTTATTTTGGAGCCCATTTAGCATGAGTAAAAAAAAAAAAACTTAATCTGTGCAACAAGTGTGGCAGCCTTTGAAATCTTCCTCAAAAATACCAGTAACGTGTACTAGAAGTAAAACCAAAAAGTTCTGAAAAGTGTGTGGGGTTGATACTGTTACTTTATATGGGACTCAAACTTTATAATTGGCTGAACTGAAAGAAGAATAAAAGACGTAGGCAGTATCTTCAAAAGCAGCAATTTGAGGGGACGAAGGGTGAAGAGGGACCCTAAATATTACCACACCATGTTTTAAGGCTCCTGGCCAAGCAAAGAAAGTCAAGCTCTGCAGAACCAGAGCAGTCAAAAGGTTCAGTAATTTACAAGCTTTTAGGAAATTTTTAGTTCTGAGATTTTTTGGTCACAGTGTAAAACCTGGCCTGTCAGACAATAAGCTTCTTTAATATTAAGGTAAACTAACTTTTAGGATGGCTCCTGCTTCCACCCTAGTTGAGGTTCTAGCCCAGCTGGTATTCTGTCACTGGCAATATGGCCTTAGCATTGAAATCTTATCCTTTTTCACACTTCCCTTTTTCCCCTACAAGGAAAAAATAAATAATATTGTCTACAGTAACGATGTAGACATTAATTTACAAAATGAAAACAAATCTCACTTACTAGGCTTGGGGGAAGAAAAAAAAAAACAAAAAAAAACCACCAAAAAAACCCCCAAATATCTGTAATTCTGCTCAGGGTAGTACCAATCCTAGGTGCAATCTCAGCATGCATCTTCAACCATATACTGACCACTTTTTTTCTAAGAGATTTAATGATGGTGATAATGAATTTTGAAAGTACTACCTATAAGCAAGCCAGTAAATCCAGAGATAGTTAAAAGCAGTCAGAGAAGGCAGATGCCAAAAGGCAAGAGTTTTTGAAGTCTGCAAGTTTACAGAAACAATTATTTGCATGCTGCATTTAGTCCTGAGCCTCTGTTTTTATACAAACTACTCCTTCAACTACATAGTCTAGAGAGTCTGTTCAAGACTAATGATCCACTGCCAAGACCTGAGGACCTCGGATGTGACCTCTTTGGTATGGCAATATCCTACATCATCTGTTCTTCCATTCCCAGCCAAAACCAGGTATCAAAACTTCCACTGAATGCACCACATCCTATCAAGACTCTTCCAGATTTGCCCTTTTCATTTTAGGTACAGGATAATGACAGATTGCACACAGAAGCAGTTTGGAATATCTCTCTTACACATAACAAACAAAAGGGGGTATATTAGAGACTCATCAAGACTTTTGACTTTTGCAAGTAGGCATGTGTATTTGCCATGCAATCCTGTCATCAGACTGTTTTGATTAGCAAAGCTGATAAAGCATCATACTGTATTTACTTCATTCAGCAATTTATTACCTCATAAATAAGTGCTTGTGAATTGAAGTATATTAAGACATTTCCTCTTCTGTAAAGGCATGTGAACTTTTTAGGTCGCCTTCTTACTTTTACTAACAAAGAATTTCTCGAACTGTAACAGTTTTTATAGAAGGTTAACAAATTTCAGGTATTCCTTAATTAAGTAAAAGTATGGCTTGCTTTATTCCAGACTTAATAGAGATATTATTGAAACTCTGAGCTTGCTGTGTCTTTTTCTGGCATAACAAGTCATCATACAAGGAAAATTCTTTGTGGCAATCAAAGCCATGAAATTTTTTAAGGCACATATTTGCTCCATCTCACTTTGGGGTAGTAGTTTGTACATATCGGTAGAAAAAAAATAGTTTATGAATGCATTTATTTTTCACTTGCATTTTCCATTTAGCCTCATGGATAGACTGCTGTTTGTTGCAAGTGATTTCACAGGGAAATGCATTTTTAAAATTCAAATCCTGCTTCAAAGTCTCCAATTAAAGCTGCACGTACTCCATTTGTATTTTAATAGTTCTCTGTTTTACATACTATAAAACAGATCTAAGGATGTAATTAGCGGTTTTCCTGAGAGCATAAATTTGCATAATGCTTGATTTTGAGTATGACAAGGTGAAGCAACATTGTATTGTTAGATCAAACGCTCATAACTAGCTATCAACAGCATGCATAGAGTTGTCACTGGTCACGTTTATTTCCAGAAACATATAAAACACACCTTAATCCCATTCTTAAAAGTATAGTGAAAGAGAGAGAGAAAGGAGGAAAGAAAGGAAGAAGAGAGAGAGAGAGCGAAGGGGGGAGGGAGGGAGGGAGGAAGGAAGAGAGGGAGGGAGGAAGGAAAAGAAAGAAAGACAGACAGAAAGAGAAAGAAGAAGAAAGAAAGAAAGAAAGAAAGATCAATCTTTCTGGAAGCAAGAATGCCTGAAACTTCTCACCCTCTCTTAGGAAACTTAGTATATACCATGCAATTTCCCAAAGCTGTTTGAATGAAGTGATTTTTATTTTCCAGAATATAACAAAACCAGGAGATATTTGTCATATGTACTTGGAGTTTCCATTTTAAACCAAAATTCATTTCAATCATCCCAATGTACTATCTGTAATTAAATTCCAAAAGAAAATCAGTTGGCTTTTAAAGTTGATTTTTATTTCAAGGCTTGTGAAATAGCTAAAATTTTCTTTTGTTCAAAATAAGGACTGATTGAGGGATAATTTAAATGGATAGATGTGATCTACATTCATTTGCTTGAAGTATAACCTTTATTTTCATTTTGTACATCCGTACAAAAAGGGCCTATAAACCACTTAAACCAGGCGAAAAAACAGATACTTATCTGTTGTTAACTCATGTTTTACTGCAATAAAGGGCATTATTTGCTTTAATCAGGGGTAACAGGGGCTTTGAAGCCACTTGGGAAGAAGGTAGATTGAAACCTTAATCAACTTCTAAGGGATTTTCCTGATTTTCTCCACAGCTCAGCACCATGACAGTATAGACACTTCTTGGCCAGTTCTGCATGGTTTCTCAACTTCTGGACTCCATTCTTAGGGAGTTTCTATATGGACTATAGGAACAGAGAATTGCTTACTGATTACCAACCCATGTCCCATCTGAGTAACAATGCTGCCTCACAATGGGAAAAGCTTCTGGAATTCACAGGGAATGGACTAGGATAGTTCATCTTTCTTTCCTGTTCCACTATAGACATCAACAAATTAATTCAATGCATGTACCTGCCGTATATACTATATGACATATGCATTGCTTCTTATCTGCAGAACAAAGAAAGATGCCCAACTTCACAGATAATGCTGCAGGTTAAATTGATTACTGACTGAAGATCTCAGAAAGTGAACATTAAAGTGAATATTAAACAAAAGGCAAATAAATGTTAAGTGTTAGGGATGACACAAATTTTTTAACCAGTAGATCTTCAAATCCATAATTTTATTTTGTCATAATTTTCAGAGCTGTTGTAGAAATGTAATTCTCACAGAGTCAAAATTACAGCATTCACTACTATTGCTCAGGAAAAAGCTACAATCTCACAAAGTTTAAGAAGGAAGAGGAAGACAAGCCCAGCCCTTTCAGATACTCGTATTCTCTTTGGTCTATATATAAAACCACTCCACCAAATCAAGTGCATGTGGCAATGCTTGGGCTTCACCTTTGGAAGCAGGTGTCAGGGTGCAAGGTTAGAAGTCCTACAATACTTTCAAAAGCAATGTCAGAATGTTTCAAAAAGTGGTATACTGGTATAGTCTTCATTTGAAAAAAAAATCAAAAAGCTCTTTTTCCAAAGAGCTCAGCCTTATTTTGTAAGCAAAATCATAAAATGACACTGCACTTAATCACTGGATCATACTGAGGTCTTGTTCCTACATAATAGCAAATTACATTCTGCAAGAATTAAAAAAATTAGCCAAGACCCTATATTAGATAGCTAAGGCCATTCTTTCTCTTTTATTATATTGCTAACTGTGCTTGTCATAACAGATCTTCTGGTTTCTAGCAAAGAGATGCATAATGAACTGCTTTGTGGGTGGGCTACAAAAATGCTGACAAACTTGACCATTTTAAATTTCTTCTCTGTAAATCTCCTGACTGGAGTGCTCTGCATGTAAATTCCAGCAGCAGCAGCAGTTGCTGCCATAGCAACAGAGTTATTTAGGAAATAATTTAAAGTAAGTACCACATCATATTCAGCTTCTCATGAAAGAAAGCAGACTTGGCAGGAGGATGGGAAGTAGAAAGAGAGATATAAGGTCTATGGCTTTTAACTGACAAATGAGTTTGTATGTTTCCCATGTTTACCAATGCACAGGAAATGGTATAAATCAATGCTTACCTTTGCATAGTGCTTCAGCACTTTTATTGTATTTTTTGTTATAAAATCAACCAACACTCATGAACAACTTCACAGCTACAACTACATGAGGTTCTTGTCAGCCCACTTCTCCAGCCTGCCAAGGTCCCTCTGGATGGCAGCACGACCTTCTGGTGTATCAGCCACTCCTCTCAGTTTTGTGTTATCAGCAGATTTGCTGAGGAGGTACTTTGTCCCATCATTCAGATCACTAATGAGGATGTTAAACTTAGGACTCTAAAAATCCCCCTGGCACACCACCAGATCCTGGCCTCCAACTAGGTTTTGTACTACTGATCAACACCCTCCTGTTGTGTTATTCATATAAACAAGTAGTAATTCTATGAAGCACAAATCCATGTGACTCACCACTGAATGCAGAACAGACACACAAAGATTTCTACCTTTACCATCCTCAAAGACAAAACATTTATACTTGGAGACCAAAATAAGTATTCCAATCATCATTAGAGAAGAGAGGAAAACTTCTTGGGGATTTTTGAAGACAAAACCTTCGTGTGAAGTGAGCACTTTTTCACTAGTTGCAAGCCCCACTGAGGTCAAGGAGGCTGTATCGGTTGGAATGAAATCCCATCAGAAGAGTCTGGCTGCAATCTCTCTAGATTCTACAGCTAGCTTCCAGCATAAAGCTTTTCTTTTTTTCCCTTACACATGAAATACAGCCTCATTCATGGAATTCTCACTGGAAATGAGAATTATAGGAAGGATGAGAAATGTGTTATTATAAGTACAAATACTTCAACAGTGAACACCAAGTAAATTTAACAGATTCTCACAAGCAATGTCAGTTACAGCATACCATAATTCTGAATTCTTCCTTATTTGCTACACTGCTAGGAACTGACTTTCCATATGCATGCCTCCATTGCTTTTATTCCATCCCCTATATTCACGTAGATAAATGAGTAACAGAACTTGCTCCTAGACATGATTATGGCAGCTACGTCCACACAAGTCAATAGAGACTCATTTGCCTGCTCACCATCATGTTTTCTGTAAAAGATACTCTGCATTTCTCTCGAGGCATGATTGTTTGCAATAATAATAAGTGTTCTTCTCCAATCTATTATTACATCACTCAGCCTTTTATATATATTTTAAAAAGTAATGTTTGTGTATGTACACATGACTCCAAAACCAGCCATATCAGTGTTTGCTCACCTGCTAGCACTAGTGTAAACCTACACTATTTAAAAATATCCTATTTTCCAGCATAGTCTTGACAATACTCTCCTGGGTTAGCTAGAAATGCAATGAAAGAGTTAGTCACAGGTCTCACCTTTCCATCTTAACAACCCAGTACAAGTAATGAACTGTGTAAACTCATTCTTAAAAATACTGTGCAAGCCAAACCTATCCTTCACAGCAAAATTCTATTATTTTACATACTGCAGACTATTCTATATCAGCTCTGTCGTACATTGAAAGATGTTCTGAAAGGATCCATGCATCATACACCTCCTTCTGTTTGCTCATTAATCTTTGTAAAAGATTTGTATCCTCAACTTGTAAAAAATTGAGTTTATAACAGAGGTATTGCTATACATTAGAATGTTCCATGGGCAATATAAATGTCATAGTGTGCAATAAGTACTCTCTGCCTTGCAGATATAGGTGTTGCAATATCATGCAATATCATGAAGACCAGTTTATCATAATCCTGTCCTTATCTGTGCCTGAAGGATACAGCTCTCACACAGACCCTTTTCTAAATGGTATTCATGCTGAAAACTACACTGCAGTCCTTTTGAGGATATATCATTAGATGCTGCTTCACTAAAACTCAAAGTAAAAATACTGGAAATTTCTTGTACTGTTGAGTATCTGAGAGAGGAACTGCATACCTCCCACCTTTGTTTTCCATCTTGATTAAATTCTCCAAAGATTCACTGTTTCTAAAAGAAGCCTTGCCAATAGTCACTGGCCTTATTAAAATGTGCTGGGGATAAGTTAACTTCTCCTGTTGGTCCAACAAAATTTACTATAAATCCCTGCCCTCACCTAAAAGGAAAAAAAAAGCCCAAACCAAACAAGCCCATTGTCCAGCCAATTAATTGCATTTCTGTTCAAAAGAATATTCTCCAAGTAATGCAGTCAAAATTTGCTGTTATATACTGGCATCAAAGATGGAGAACTTTCACTTCACATCATGAGGCATTGTTGCCTTCTGAGTCACAAAACTAACTTACAGTTTTAGTAACAAAATTATTTGATTGACCAAGGCTTTAGTAACACACTCTTTGATTGACTATAGACTGCAATATAGACTGTGTCCATTTTTTTATTGCTTACTACAGCTTTGAAGTATTTTTCCCTGTCTGTACCATTACAAGCTACAAAGAGAAGGAAGTTAATTTACCTTGTTCCTAAACCAGAACACCATGTTTTATTGTTATTTCACACTGACATTTCACAGTATTTTCTTTTTTTCCACTACATTAGGTAAGTTGTCTTTGGCATTCTAGCATTGTTTGGTTTAGAATACACAAGTAGAGGACGCAAAAAGAAGGAAAATACTTTCCATAAATCAACAGATATTTCAAATGAATTTGCTTCAGTCATATTTGTTACCTTCTCTGTATTGAGATGTCTTTAGAAAGTAATTTAATTTTGCTGTCAATAAATAAATGCAGAAGTTTCTGCTCAAGTTCCACCAACTGCAGTTTCATCTACATTGCATTCTTATTCTCTAGATACGACACATATCAAGTATCAAATTCAAATATCACATAATTTAAGAATACAGAACATGTTTAGTGATAACATCAACTCTAATAAAAACGTTACTTATTCATTATTATTTCCTTCTACAGTTCATATTCATTTAAAATTTTCTGCTTTTGGTTAGAACTTCCATTACAACTCTGATTCAATATCAGAATATCAGTAGTTTCTCTCTCCCATGAACACCAATTTTTCATATGAACATCTAGCAAATAACTAGAATTAGGAGACTAGGTTTAATAATTACAGACCAAATTTCCATTTGATCTATTGAAAGGTACTGTAAACAAACCTTGACTAAAGCATCACAGTTTAGTGTTTCTAGGTTAATCCATGGGCAAAATCGAAACATTTCCAATAAAGTATTACCACACGTCATTCCTGAATGGCCTGCCAGTATGAATGGGACAAAGAGAATTGATGGGAAAAGAAAAAAAAAAACACAGAAAAGATGAAAACACATGAAAGAAGGTAAGAGAAACATCAAATCGGAAAGCAATTGTTTAGGGGAAAAAAAAAAAAGAGACCAGTAGGCACATTTAGATTCAAGGACCAATTTTAACTTCAAAATACAAAATATACAAAGCGAGACATTAACTGTATAGCAAGGCCATTGCTTAGTCTATGTTTAACTAATTTGTTTGGGTTTGTTTTTTTTTTTTGGACAAGATGTAAAAATATTATTCCTGGGAAAATTAAAAAAAAAAAAAAACACAGAAAAGATGAAAACACATGAAAGAAGGTAAGAGAAACATCAAATCAGAAAGCAATTGTTTAGGGGAAAAAAAAAAGAGACCAGTAGGCACATTTAGATTCAAGGACCAATTTTAACTTCAAAATACAAAATATACAAAGCGAGACATTAACTGTATAGCAAGGCCATTGCTTAGTCTATGTTTAACTAATTTGTTTGGGTTTGTTTTTTTTTTTTGGACAAGATGTAAAAATATTATTCCTGGGAAAATTAAAAAAAAAAAAAAACACAGAAAAGATGAAAACACATGAAAGAAGGTAAGAGAAACATCAAATCAGAAAGCAATTGTTTAGGGGAAAAAAAAAAGAGACCAGTAGGCACATTTAGATTCAAGGACCAATTTTAACTTCAAAATACAAAATATACAAAGCGAGACATTAACTGTATAGCAAGGCCATTGCTTAGTCTATGTTTAACTAATTTGTTTGGGTTTGTTTTTTTTTTTTGGACAAGATGTAAAAATATTATTCCTGGGAAAATTAAAAAAAAAAAAAAACACAGAAAAGATGAAAACACATGAAAGAAGGTAAGAGAAACATCAAATCAGAAAGCAATTGTTTAGGGGAAAAAAAAAAAAAAACACAGAAAAGATGAAAACACATGAAAGAAGGTAAGAGAAACATCAAATCAGAAAGCAATTGTTTAGGGGAAAAAAAAAAAAGAGACCAGTAGGCACATTTAGATTCAAGGACCAATTTTAACTTCAAAATACAAAATATACAAAGCGAGACATTAACTGTATAGCAAGGCCATTGCTTAGTCTATGTTTAACTAATTTGTTTGGGTTTGTTTTTTTTTTTTGGACAAGATGTAAATATATTATTCCTGGGAAAATTAAAAAAAAAAAAAAATGGGGGAGATTATGAGGATAAATATTTAAAATGGTTCTCAGTGTTGCAAATTTAGACTGGATGATATCTGTGACAAAATATTCAACCACCAAATCAGGAGAAACATTTGTACAAGGGAAAACAAGTCTTTTCTCATTCACTTCAAAGGAGACTATAGATGCACATGAAACTTTCCCTGCAAGCTAGAATCCAGATGAATAGGAGGATATTAAATTTTTTCAAGCCAGCAGTTTACAGCAGCTTTTGTTCATTTAAAGAAATTGCAAGGGCAATGAGCAGTGGAAGGTAGATAAGTTTCCCTTCACCCAAAGTTTGGGGCACAGTGGCCAGTGACAAGTGCACAGCCATCCCACCAGCTAAAGCTGATTACCACTGGGCTTTAAAACAATGCTAGAATCCACCACAGATTGAGATTTCTTGGACCGTGTCTCAAAGTGACATTTGCAGACACATGCAGCCCCAGAGAGGGAAAAGAAAGGACTTTTTGAAAATACTAATTTATGTTCAATAAATAAATATAAGGATAAAGATTAGGATAGTGTACTGGCAAAGCTGCCAAGTCACTCTGAAACAAAAGTAACCTTCTCTAGCTTGGGTAACCCAGATCTTACAATCTCATAGGAAAGTGTGATTTTGTTTGACTGTTTGTCTTGTTTTTGTCTGGGATAGATTTCACTTTCTTCCTAGTAGCTGGTACTGTGCTGTGGTCTGTATTTAGCATGAGAATACTGTTGATAAGACACTGATGCTTTCAGTGTTGTGGAGCAGGTCTTACCCTCAGTGAAGGACTTTCCCATTTCCCATGCTCTGCCAGGGAGCAGGTGCACAATAAGCTGAGAGGAGCATCATGAGGACAGCTGACCCAAACTGGCCAACAGGATCTTCCATGCCACAGAACACCATGGTCAGTACAGAAACTGGAGGAGTTGGCCAAGAGGGGCTGATCGCTGTTTGGGGGGCTGAGCATTGGTCAGCAGGTGGTGAGCAATTGCATTGTGCATCACTTGTATTACTTGGGTTTTATTCCTCCCTCTCTCTCTCCTCTTCATTACTACTATTACTATTATTATTGTTGTTGTTATTATGATCATTAGTATTATTAGTATATTTTTCTTCAGTTAAATGACTAAACTGTTCTTATCTCAACCCACAAATTTTACTTTTTGTTTTTCAGATTCTCCTCCCCACCCAGAAGGCAGAGCAGTAAGCGAGCAGCTGTCAGATATTTAGTTGCTAGCTGGGGTTAAACCATGACTCTGTTTTAATACAAAGCTCCAAGAGACCATTATGGCAATCTAATCTGACCTTATATATAACAAAGTACAAAAGAACTTCTTCTAATTAATTCTGCAACAAACCTAGGACTTCTAACTGGGTTGGAAATGACAAAAACAAGCCTCCTGCATCCACTCTGTCTTCACAAACATTTCTCTCCTCCAACATTTCTCTCCTCCAAAGAACCTTATCTTTTAACATACATTAGCACTGTTATGAGTCCTTTCAGCATACAATACTAAGGAACTCAAAAATACCCAGAAGTTCCTCTTCAGGAGAAGGTGAGCAATATACTTCTCTTCAGCACTCTCAGATCCCAATTAAAACATTGGTTCTCAGGCTTCCATGAAGGAGTCAGAGTGTTTTAACTGATTTCACTAAACAGAGTAACTCCATATCTTCTGTACTTTTTTCTCCTGTATTCTGTGCAACCAGAATGGTATCAAGGACACCTTGCCAATGTATGTTTCCTAACATGAGCACAGATAAAGACTTCTCCAGTTACCTAGATCAGTTAAGTCATGTGCCACTGTGAATGCGCATTTAGGGAAGAAATAGTTCAGGAGTATTTAGGTCACAAATCCTTTCCATCAGGGGCATCTGGTACTAGAATTATGGGCATCTGCCATTTAATGTTTATTCTAAAAGTAGAAACAGCTTATCCGTAATAAGTATTTAGTGTACTGCATAAGACTTGGCCAAGAGATTAAATTTTAGAGTTGTTTATAGAACCTAGTTTAGAATTTTTTTTTAATTCAATGCTCCATGGCATAGCTATATAAATTCAGAAAGTGTGTTTTTATCTTAACAATTAGTAAGAGCATTCATAATCAACTTAGAACAGTGACTGTACCTCTAAAGCAAAGGTACCATAGTGACAGGAGAACTCCAATCGCAAAAAGCTTGGACTTAAAAAATTTCTATTATGGGGTGTTTTGTGAGGCAGAGTCCCACTCCTGGATAAGGGGAAAACACAGGTGGTGTTGCAAGTGAAGAGTTTTAGCATCACATCCACACAGCCTCCCTGAGTAGAGCACAGATTAAAAAGTGATGCACACACCTTAGGTCTGAATTCCATGGATAGCTCCCAACAGCAACGCTGGAAGCTAACTCATCAGAAGCACTGTGAGAGCACAGAAGCCTCATACTTCTTTGTACAAAACAGGGAATACAGCAGAAAACTTCTCAGCCTATGAACGAGTTGGCATTATTTTGCCCAAATATCTTTTCACCAATATAAAGCACCCGGGGAGTAAGCCAACCAAAATTTTCCATCATTTTAGTGCAAAGTAGAAAATGTACCAAAGGATAAACAACAATGGTTAATCTGCATTATACAGAGTGCTGCAGCACTCTTTAAAGTGTATTCAACAGGATGGGTACCAGGAACAGTTCTGTCAGCTGGAGCAGACACAAATGGGCTCCACAAGACAAAGATAATCATGAGATATTCTGCAAGAGAATATTAACTAATCAAATAGACAATAAATTAATGTTTGCCTTCTTTAAGAGAAGATTGATTAGGAGAGTTATCTACAGAATAGGTTCATTTTATAAGAAAATAACTGGTCACAGCTTTTCCTATCATCTTGGCATGTTTTGGTATAATGTATATTTAGAGAGAGAGTGTGGGAGGTCTGTTACTTCAATATGCTTGACAACAGCTTAATATTTTAGAAAAGAGAAGGTTCTATATGAGAAATCTTTTGTTATGACAGTGAACAAACAATTATTGTGGAGCCCTAGAAGACTTTTTCTTGTGTTAACCAGGAACTGGTGAGGAAAGAGTTGGTAAAAGAAGCTGTTATTAATCTTCCACCAGTTTATGCAGGTGCAACCCTGTTGGCGGAAAACAAACAGGCTGGCTGGAGGTTCTGACTTCACCAAGCAGACAAGATCATTACACATTTATTAGAATACCAAATTTGCAGGGTACAGATGCTTAACCAGTCACTTCACCCACTCTCACGAATAACCAGAAAAAGGAAGCTGTTAAACACAACCTGTTTGAGAAAATGTTAAGCAGGGAAAGAGTCATCAAACTTGTACTAATTCACAGTTACATGTAGACACACACACACAAAATCTGCAACAATAACTAAAATTAGCCTCTTTGTGGCTGCAGCCACTTTCACTTTTTAAAAAGGTGATCTGTTTCCCAGTTCTGCAAATGCATAAATGGAGAGAATACAGTCCTGATAAAAAGCTACTTCCAAGAGCTTTAGAGAATGTTATTTTTGCGTAACAGTTTATTTAAAAGGACCTCGTTAACATACTAAGAAATTCAGACAGTTTACCTATTTGGAATATGGTAAGACAGAGCAAGATAAAAAAAGCAGGAAAATTAAGCAGCGGGAAGAAGGATAATGGAACTAACAACAAGAGTATTATGCTTTGGATGTTAAGATGCACCAAGATACCACTGGTATTATGGGCTTTACATTTCACGGGAAGGTGACAAAAATTTAGTCACTTACCACTATCACAGACCTTTTTCAGTAGCATCACAAAACTTTGAGTTGTAAGTTACCTCTGGGCCTGCTCATTAAATCATCCAATTAAAAAGCATTTTATCACCCTCTTGCCTCCTGGGGCAATACAGGCAGGTTTGCTGAAGAACTGTTTCCAAGCTTGCAAAACAATACCATCAGGCCTCCAGCAATAAAACCCACCCCTCATAGCTGTGGAACCCTGGAAGCACATGGGAACCACTACACAGTAAAGTACAATTCAAAGTAGCTTGTATGGAGCTATGTTTTCAATTTGTGATGATAACAATGTTGGTAACACAGGGAGGTTTTATTTATTGCCAAGCAGCACGGGCACAGCATCAAGGCCTTTACTGCTTCTCACCCCACCCCACCACCAAGTGCGCCAGGAGTGCACAAGAAATTGGGAGGGGACAGAGCCAGGACAGCAGACCCAAGGGGTAGTCCAGACCATACAGCATCATGCTCAGCATATAAAGCTGTGGAAAAGGAGCAGGGGATATTCAGAGCAATAGCATTTGCCTTCCGAGTCACCATTGTGCATGATGGAGCCTTGCTTTCCTGGGAATGGCTGAACACCTGCCTGCCCATGGGAAGCGGTGAATAAATTACTTGTTTTGCTTCGCTTGTGCACACAGCTTTGCCCTCCCTGGTAAACTGTCTTTAGATCAACCCACGAGTTTTCTCAGTTCTACCCGTTTGATTCTCTCCCCGATCCCACAAGGGAGAAGAGAGAGTGAGCAGCTGCGTGGGGCTTAGGTGCCAGCTCAGAATAAAGAACAACAGTCCTTTCTATAAAAATCAATGATAAAACTATCACCTGGATAATCTTCCTGCTGTGTGTTTAAATGACTTGAAAAGTACTCTGTGTCCTTGGAATAAATTGACTCAAGTACAAGAGTACAAAATGCAAGATAAGAAGAGAGATCAATAGAGTAATGTTCAGGTAAGTAGGTGAGCCAATAGATACTTATCAGTGGTAAAGCAGGTAAATATAAATACAACGCAGCCTAAGATGAGAACACTGATAAATTAGAATTATATCAACCACTAATTTAATGTCAGTTAGTACACCTGCAAGAAAGTCATCAAATAACAAATGCTTCCATATGTAAAGTAGCATTAATGAAATTCATTATCAACAAAATGGGATTTATATCCAATAAACAAAGCATAATTTAATTAAAATTCCTTTTTAAAGTCAATTTTAAAATACTAGATCTGTTAAAATGTGTATAATCTACTTTATAAAACACAGACAACTAACATTTGGAAAAAACAGGAAGAGATTTCATTATAATTAGGTGGTTGGATGATCAACCCTCCACAGGGAAACAAACAGCCAAAACAAAAAAAAAATCTGCCTCTCCTTGAGTACTGAAATTGTTTCAGAAGGAAACCAAGGAACCTCCAAATCCATACCTTCAGCTGTTGCACCCACCACCATAAAGCCCTGCATTCTTCAACCAGAAAACCTTGCCAAGTGTTTTGCTTCTAAGCCAAATATTCTGCAGTGCAAGAGGAGGCATAAAACCAGATTACGCTGAAAGTCAACTCAGCAGCATGGTAAATTGTATCTGTTAGTTGTTGTGTCAAAGACAAATTACACAGTTTGCCTTAATTGAACTACAGGAAGATTCTAAAAATACATAGCCTTGTAGTCCTACTAATGAACAGATCTGCCTTACCATTTTGGCAACATAAATGCTCAACAACAGTCTGTCTCCTGCTAAGACTTAGAGAACCAATCTCGATACTAAAACCACAGCAAAAAAAACAAACAAACAACAAAAAATAAGCAACTAAAAAAACCAAACTGAAAAAACCCCATTCCACCCCCTAAAAAGAAACATACCTTCAGATGACTTCATAGAATACAAGAATAGTTTAGGTTGGAGGGGACATTTAAAGGTCACCTAACTTACTCTGACCTATACAGTGTCATTAGTATTTGTCAAATTTAAGATAGCCATGGGTATGCAGTCAGAAAAATGTTTTTTTATTTTCTACTAACTGTGGTTCAGAATACTGCCTAAAAGTATAGTGCCATTTTCTGGCAGTTTTAAAATTTGATCACTCAATCAGGATCTTGTGGTTTATGCTGCCATTATTAAACATTTTTTTATTTTATTTTATTCTGCAACTGGGATACTCAAATAGTAGATCTCTTTCAAAAGCATGTACTAGCCTGTGTATTAACAGTGATCAGTCACTAAAAGTGTTACAAGTAATGCTTGTTCCAACAAGTATCTACAGGGAGTATTTCAACATTTCAAAGTTTATGATGATCAAGGACTGAAATGATGACTGCAAGTGGTCATACAGAGACACATGAGAAAGAATACAAGCTTGAAACTTAAGTCTCCTAAACAGAATAACAGTCAAGATCTTTACAACAACTGAAAAAAAGTATAACAATGTCATATCTTTGATCGATCAGAGTAAGAAAAGCCAATGTTCCTTTGGCAGTTTATTTTCCTAAACATGTCCTTCTCCAAGCACAATAATTCCATGTAATAAAATGAGATGGTAATATTTCCCAGTATTTTTTTTTATGCTATTTATCATCAATTCATCCAATTCGTGCTTGCAAAAAGCACATCATTTTTCAGGACATCTGCACTGATAAGAGTATGTATTTCAAAGCAAAATCACAAGTGTACAGCTTAGTTTTCAATCACCCACATCATTCCTCTGAAATAAAAACATTTGAAAAATGAACTAAAGTAATAGAAACTATTTCAAAACTTCGTGTAACCTTGGAACTTTATTTTAAAACTGGAGTATTTTGAAAGTGAACGAAAATAAACACACCTCCTTTGAGGGAGTAAGCTTGAAGTTAGTCATGAAATAATGTATCAAACATTCTCCTCACCTTTTTGTGTATTAAAAAAGTCTCATTTCTTTCAAAGAGACTCCAAAAAAAGGCAAAATTCAGAAACTGCAAATTCCATTTAAGGAACAGTGAATGGAAATATATCTGGGACATTACTGCAGCACTTTTAAGCTGTAATATCCAACAGTACCCTGCAAGAAAAAATCAATTTGTCAGGCTATGAGATAAAAGGCATTTTCTCTTGCCATATTAGTGAAGCACTGACAATCAAAGACTCTGTTCATCTGAACTAAAAAGTCTGGTGAGCACTTCAAGATAGGAAAAACTATGAACAGCCAAAACTGAAAAAGGCCCTTGTAGACTATTAATAAAATAAGCTAAGATATTTTCTTGCTTAAAAAGTAACAAACAGAAGTCATTGGCTGCAGTGGTTAAGAAGACATATGGTTCCAACAGAGCTTCTATAAATATCACTTACAATTGTTAGTTGATTTACTGAGTTGTAGCTTTCACAGCAATATTGCTTGATTAATATAAAAAGAAAATACATATTTTTGCACCCTCACAATGGAATTGGAATTCTTAGCCTTTCTTAAAAATAGTCAATGATGACAGAGTGCACTTGGATACAAGAAAAGTTATATGCAAATAAACTGCCTTTCATGTATATCACAATTCAAGAGCATCAACACTGTCAGCTGAGATGCTTCTATTATTCTGGGCATCAACAACTCTGATTTTCAGGGTCTCTGATTAATACTGTAAATGTCATTAATCTGAGAGGATGTTCAAATTATGTCCAAAATAACTCTGCTTCTGCTTTTTATTTAATAAGGTCTTTCTCCTTCATTCATTTAAGATGATTGCAAAGTTCAAACTGCTGCAAATTCAGGCATCAATTATAAGACTTGAGTGGAAGACAGGGGTAATAATCACTTGTTTGCTAAAGGTCATGGTTTTTAATAGGGCCTCTTAGATTACACTCACCAAGAATATAAGTCTGCATAAGTGACTATTTTTGGATAACAGCTATGGATTTGACCTGTTATATTTCCCTCTGTTTTATTGGTAATGTGTAAATTGTGTGCTCTGGTCCACAGATTGTAGACTACGTAAGATTTAGAAGATAAATCCTGTGGCTCTCTCATTACCTTAGAAAAGGCAAAAAGTCTTGAAGCTTTAAAGGCCATTATATTTACAACCAGACTAATATGTCTTCTGCTTTGAAAACTGTTACAGGGGACTTTTGGTAACATACCAGCAAAATTAACAGTGAGCAATTACCAAAACATTGTATCTACATGTATCAGTAAATACACAGATTTTCTATTGGATCATTCGTTTTGTACCATAAACAATTCAGACACCCTGTTGTAAGGGTGCTATTATTAGGACAAAGATGTCCTAATAAAGTATTACTTAGGTTAAAGAAGCTTGAATGTTGTTAAAGGAATGTAGGGGTCATTTTACAGAAACCCCCAAAAGTTCAAGCAGCACATGACAGCAGACATTTTTGCTGGTACTGGTATAGACTGACACCTGGGCTCCAGGACTAAAAACACAAATCATATATTGTCAAATTCCTGGTGAAGGAATGCAAACTCAGGATCTGGGTAAAACAAACCCTGTATAGTAAAACTCAGATATAAAATGGAACTTGGGAAGCAATAAAGAAAAAGCAAGCAAGATGATCATGTTAGCAAACACAAAACAAGAAATACAAGCAGATCCAAGAGCAATGAGGAAGAAATA
This sequence comes from Dicrurus megarhynchus, assembly GCA_013399195.1. Classification (NCBI taxonomy): domain Eukaryota; kingdom Metazoa; phylum Chordata; class Aves; order Passeriformes; family Dicruridae; genus Dicrurus; species Dicrurus megarhynchus. Next base: position 4,263,395 of record VXAD01005611.1, read on the forward strand.
CTTTACATCAACATTATACTGTTTCTATCAGGATGCAGATGCAATCCTTCACCATCATTCTAGAAGATAACTTGGTGTTATTGACCATAGGAACCTAAAGAGCCTAACACCAGAGAAATAAATGGATACTAAATAGATCATGTTTGAGTTTTAGCCCTAAAAACTTTTGAAATTAACAATAATAGGATAATTAGGGATATAGATTTGAGTGTCTATCTGTGTGGAGTATTAAAATGGAACAACAACTCTGATTAGATTGCTAATACTTTAATTAGACTAAGAAATAAATCTCGGCTCTGTATATAAGGTGCATTTCTTTAGTCCATATAAACTGTATGTGGTGTTTAGTTTGGTTTCTTGCTCAGGGAATGTAGCTTAAATTTCAGTGCAATAAAATCATGCAAATTAAAGGCTTTATTAGATTTCTATACTGAACTGAAGCACTGAAAATAGAACTAAAGTTGCAAAACTAGACGTCCGATGGCTCATAAAAGTTCTTGTGATTGCAGAAGGAAAATCTTAGTTAGTCTCAAACCGTAATTTGTTACATTTGTCTCTCAGACACAGCCAGAAACTGCACTAAACCCAACATAGCATCAGACTTAAAATCATGCAGTGTCTAGGACCATCACTCAATCTCATTAGCACACAGCAACATTCTAAAAAAACAATTTAAAGGGATATTGATTTTAGTGTTATGACTAGAAGTTGACACTTATAATCGAAAAAACTCACAGCTTCTGAGAGGTAAAGATGTTTTTGACAAATAGATTGGTTTATACTCATGGATTTTAGAAGTGACACAGTAAGGTGTTATTAATGTCATTTTATAAAAGTTTATGAAAAGTTAAAAAGAAACTGGACAGTAATCCAAAGTGAGGAATATATTTTATATCACTGGCAAAGCTATTCATTCCAGAGGACAACTTAGTCAAAACTAGAGTACCAGAATACCCAACATGGGTACACATGTACACACACAGTTTGGGGAATTACATCCTGCTGGCAATGGCACAGCTGTCAATAATATCAAACTTAGTGAAAACGAACAAGCAAACAAAAATACACCACCAAAAAGCACCAACCAACCACAACTGCCAAGCAAAAGAAACAAACAAGGCACTTGATTTTCAGGTATAATCATGTTCCATGTGAATACTTTGTATGAAGCTGCATAGCTTCATTCAAATCATCACTACCCATATTAGACTCACTCTTTCCATATGAACACAAATTGAAAGACTACTTCAGCATTGTAAATGCTAGGATATAATTAAAGTATCTGTTACAAAAATTAAAGCTTGGTGTAAATAGAGCACGGATTAATGTTCCTTTAGTTACACTGGCCATGACACTTTATTCAGTGTTCTGAATAGTTTTAAATTCCTGAAAAGAAAAATCTCACAAACATGGCTCCACACATCAGTTACAGATATCCTCTGGGTTTTTAGTGGCATGAATTAAAAAAAAAAAAAAAAAAAAACCCCAAAAAAACCCACACCCACACAAAACAAAAAAACAAAAAAAACAACCCAACCACAAAAACCCCAAACAAAAAAAAAAAGGCAAAAAAAAAGGCAAAAAAAAAAACCCAACACACCATGTACTTGGGTTCCATAGAAACATGTATTATATTGAACACAGCATTTATAAGCATTACAGAGTAAGAGTAGGATGCAGTGGTTGTAAAGCATAAAATGCCATTCTGTCAATAAAGGTCAGCACTTCCAGCATTCTTGCTTCTTTCAGCACATGAGTTTCCCCTAGACAATTTACAGGAAATGGAAGGGAAAATAACCAAATAATTGGAAAATTTGTTAAATATGCCATCTGGTCTTCACAGATGGGCCTGTACTGCAGGTCATGTACATCTCCTTTACTCTGTCATCACTCACTAAAAAATTAGAAGCAGGTAAAGAAATAGAAGCAATGACTCTAGAAAGTGTATTATCAACACACCATGTGGAGATTTAGCCACTGTGTCTCCACTTACATTCCACTGGGAGACAGACAAAGTTTTCCAGGCTGATGAAATCTCACTCAAAAGGGAAACAAAATCAGAGTCAAAGTTTTGATCTGTAATGAATCACAGTGGTATTGTGAAAAACAACTGGTAAAAGGTGTATCAGAAAAATAAGGCAATAATGGTTATTGCAGAACTGCCATCACTATACTATACAATGTTCAAAAACACAATGAATCTTATCATCAGTACGCCTTCATAATCCATTTGAAATATCTCCAAATTGAAAACGGGAAAGAGGCAGAGAAGAACCACCATTTTTTCAAACAGGACAGAATAACAATTATTCATATCCATGTTTCCACTATCCAATTTTTAAACACACTCCTTGCCCTTAAGCAAACAGCATTCTGGTAACATTACAAGAATTCTGCAGCCATGAGGAATTTACAGTTTTTAAAGCACTGCACAGATCAAGACTTTCTGTTGTTCCAACTTCCTTCATAGAGAAGTGGAAAGGGGTCATTTACTTTTAAGACAGATGCTGTTTCACATATTATTTAAAATAATACCCACCTTTTACTTACCTGCATCCAGAGTTAAGCACAAAGTGCCTATATGCCTTTCAGCTCACTTGATATGGAGTGGTTTATTCAAAACCACTCAGTAGCACAACCTAGACAACTTTTCTTCTCACACTTTCAGTCTCCCCCTGCATGATCATTTTCAGCCTTTTAGGGAGACAATCAGCTGAGATCTGACATTAGGACAGTGACATAACAGAACACTCATCACAAATCATTCTAGCCCTGGCAAAGAGTATGGCTACTGTTAAATGTGTAACATGCTCTCTGCCACCGTTTTGCCACTGTGTTCTAATGAAGATTATGTCCTCAAGACACCATCCATCTCTTTCTTCAGGAAAAATGTGCTGTGCTGGCTAATGACTATTATTTCCTTTATACTCACTTGTCAGATGTCATTCACTGCATTAATATTTAATGTTTTAATTGATATATCAATTGTAAAAACTTACTTAGCTTGAAGAAGAGCCAAGTCATTCAAAAGTCATCATTATATTTGTTTTCTTTGAAGGGAAAATGGAAAACACTATATTTTTTTAAATGTTTCATCTATTTCCTTCTACAATGTAGCCTACTTCAGTGGAAAACAAAAAAGCTGAAATTTACACCTCTAGTACACCACCACCAGAGCCCCAGCTCGTAACAACTTCTGTAGTAGCACTTCACCAACATAGAAACCTTGTGGCACTACTTTTAAGGAATTAACCTTAATCACTTTAGTGAGAACAGCAGTTACTCTGCACTTAGGGCCACATAAATAAGGTAAAATTGCACCTCTACTTCAACAAGGTAAATAGGAAAGAACCTAGCTTAAAAAAAAAAAAAAAAGAAGAAGAGGCACTTTCACCCTCAACTGCATCTTCTACAGGTTTCAGACATTCAAGGCTGTCCCCAGGATGGGTAACAACACATTTCTAGTGACATTCTGAAGTCTAAGTGGCTAATAGATGTGCACATAAACAGTCCATCTTGTAAGTACTATTCAAGATAGCTTGGAAAAAGGACAAAAAATATATCAATGCAACCAACCACATGGCTGTAATTTAAACTGATGCTAATATATTCATATCAGCCATGGCCTACTCAGCTAAAATCCATTTATCGCGCCTATATGGATTATATGCAAAGGTCAAAAAGGTGGGATAGGGGAGAAAAGTGAGAACACACAGAAACATATTTCTTCTTGCTCAGACCTGTCGAGATAAAAAATAAAACCACTGACATTTGGACCAAATCATGTCACTGACTGAATCTGTAGCAAGTTTCAGTTCTATTTGGTGATCCTCAAATACTAGTCTCAGACTTTTCTGACTGGTCTCCCCAAATCACTTAGACACCTCTTGTTTCATACTTAGATTGCAAATCTTACGCACAAAAATCATTCTTTCAGTTTGCCAACAGAATGCTAAGCCCAGCAGCCTCCTGTGTGTAACACGAGTGCAGGCAATTAACAGCAGTGTTTAGACTGGCTGATGAACACATGGTGACAGTAGAGACTTCCCACCCTGGAAGCTGCAGAACAAGGATCAATGAATTAAAACCACCATCAAAAGAGTTGAGCAATAGCTTGACCAGGCCAGCGGCACCAACATCAACATCTAACATGGAAGACCTCTCTATGAGACCAGCATTCATTGTTTCCTCAAGAGAATCCCTCTCAGCATCCCTGTGGGATGTGTGTTCCCTACCCAGGAGGAAGAGCACCACCTAGTGAAGCTTCAGCACCGTTTCTTGGAGCACCTGCAGAATTCTGGTGGTCCTGGTCATCCCGGATTGTCTTGCCATATTCACCAGCTGGAGCAATTGGAGGTATAGCTCACATGAACACAGTGTATTGCAAGTGACAGAATGATGCAATGATAATATTTTTCTCTCCGTGCCTCACACTCAGCACTTTGTCCTTGAACCTATTCCATATCCTTTAATACTGCCAAAAGTGACATAGAATAAACGCCATATAATGATCTACTGAAATAAACTATTTCACAGGACACAAGGGATAGAATTCCTGTTTTAAGGGGAAGTAGGAAGGATAGATCTTCAATACATTTAAAATTAAACATAGACATATATTATATAAAGATGGCAAGTGAAAGCCCTGTGCTTTGCCCTGCACAACAGCTCGTCTTATCTTCTGTAATTCATAGTTAAGAGTTCCTAAACTTTGGAATACAGAACTAGAAATTATTTTCGAGTCCAGTATCCCGAAATCAAAGGTAGTCCTCAATTTCTGGAGCAAAAAAGACATAAAGCAAAAGAAACCCAGAGACAGAGTGTTGGCTATGGCTCGCGCCACCAGCTATGCACCACAGTGTCTGCTAAAAGGCTGATGGCATGACAGCGACAGATGCATCACAGATAAATACAAATACAGCTACAGAAATAGAACATTTCCAGAGGCTTTTCTTCTGAATGTACCTCAAAACGAGATACAAACACTACCTCAATATAAGAATAGGACAGTGTGTTCGGTAAACTGCTGAACATGAACATCAACATCCAAAAATAATGCTATAGAAGTGGAGTTGATGGTAAAGAGAAAGCAAGATCAGAACTGTTTTTTTTCCATTCCAAACAAACCTAAGGGCTTCAGGTCACAACTGTCTGTAGAGCACCACGTTGTTTGAAGTCCGAAAAGATTTTTCTATAGCAGAGGTGCTATTCTTGCAGTACAGATTTTTAAGAAATGAGCACAGATAAAGCACTGTATCAGTCATTCATCTTTCAAACAAGCCAAAGGTATTTCTCCTCACTTTTGGAAACCAAACCAATGCATTAACTTTACTGGGCATTAGTATGGCTCCTCTACTGCGATGGACACTGATATGCCCTCCAGATCACAGGAGCCAGAATCTAAATATTTCATGCAGGTAGGATGATGACTCCACCAAGTCACAGACATGATTTATGAAAGGGTACTAAAAACCTTTAGCTCCTAGTGACTTGAATGAGAATTTTTGTTGCTTAGTAACTCTTAAAGAAACTCAGACATTTGAAAACTAGTAATGCTGTGAGCAGCTGTATGTTTATACAGAACTCTTGTTTATAGTATTCTGGTTGTCTAAAACTGCATATCTACAACTGTAGCACTTTCCCATCTAATGTAGTACTTTGATGAACTTAAGGTACTTTGCACAAAGTACACAGATATTTACAGAATTTCATTAAGACTTGCTTAATTATACCACAGACGACCTATTTTACAAATGGTACAACTAAAATAAACTACTCATGACATACAGAAACTTTAGTATAGCCTTATAGGATACCATTCATTATTTACAATTAAGTTTTGCATTTGCTACTAAGAAGCCATCCTGTATCACAGTTTTGAACTTGTGCCTGCAGCACTAAATATGCTAGCATTGGGGGTTTTGTGGTACAGCCTCAAAATGTTCTGTATTTTCTCCTCCATACAAGCAGAAGTATACAACATAAAGAGAATTCTTACTGTAAAATACCTGCCTCAAGTTTCTGTAACTTTGAGGGTTATTCTTAAGCTTTGTCATTCTTGATATTGATTCTACATCAAATGCAATTGTATGGCTCCTGCTGATACCAAGAGATGCCATGAATCTACATCTGAGGGCAGAATCTAGCTCACAGAAGATTAATATTTCTTGCAGTTTCTAGTTCAGAGAAGTGTAGGTGTTAAGAAGCACTAATATGTCTTTCAAAAGGCATTCAGTAAACTCCTTATTCATCCTGACATAAAAGGAAATCAGAGAAACTGTAGTTTTCCATCAGAATTAATGGTGCTTTTAAATAGCTAATCGAAATATTTCGGTGCAATTCATTTTCATAACATGGAGGAAAATACACAATAGTGTTACATCACATACATGAGATATTGTAAAAATAATATTATATATTTAAATACAAATAGTATATATATTTTAATACAACTGTTTGGTCACAACTACTCAGTTAAGAATCAATAATCAACAGCTCTTAGGGCAGCAGGACTCTGCATGGCTGGGAGGATATGCATATGCATATACAACCATCATCATCAAGAATAAATGGAAGAAAAAAAAATTCCTTTGGTGTTACAGGGAGCAGTTTTCACTTTCAGCTAGATAATCCTTTTTACATCTGAACTGCATTGTGAAGAGATCCTCTGTGCTTGCTATCTCTTTCTCTGTGGCACAATCCTTACTCCCTAGAACTTCACACTATGTTAGTCAAACAGGATTCAGCACAGGTCAGAGAAAGAAAGCAAACACACAACTCCAGCAGAAGTGATGCACAAGAGCTAATATGGCTTCAAAATTCCCATTCTACCCCGCTTTGGTAAAAACAGTACATGAATGCCAGGAGAATTATCATTTCACTGTAATGGATAAATTTCCATCCAGATGGTTCTTGGTGCTTATTCGGCTCTTGACTGAGGTTTTTCAGATTTAAACCCGCACATGTTTGATATGAATACTACATGATAAATTCCTAGAGTCTTCCCCAAAAGGATTTCTTGTTTGAATGACACCATGGATCTAACAGACTTCAGTTTCATTTAACAGCTATCAAGATGTCCTCAATTGAGTAGAAATAGTACAACTATAAAAATCTTGAAAAATAGGCCTCTTCATTGGAAAAATATGGATAAAATATACATTACAGCGTCATCTTTCCAGTTTCTAATCATCAGAAATAAACTTTTAGCCAGAAGTATATTTGAGGGAATAACAGTAAGAAGGCAATAACAGTAAGAGAAAGCAAGAGTGATGTCTCTGGTTTTGATGCCCTGACCACCTTCACAGACAAGGCAGCTTCTCTGAAACTAAGCCTATAAAACTGTCTTCTCAGAGACACACCGAACATTCCAAACTGAGAAAGATTCACAGCAGCACCTGACAAAGGAAGCTTTCAAACACAGATAAATACACACGCAAGCACAAAACCAGCCCCAAATTTTTGGAGGGTAAATAGTCCAAATGCTATGATCCCATTCCTGTCAGTTAAGTCTGTATGTTATCTAGTAAAAGCTACCCCTGACAGTTGCAATGGATTTAAGAGATGATCCTATACCTGTTCCTACAGCTCTATTTCTGAGCCAGTCTGCTCTCCTGCACTAACCCAGGCTGTTCTCATGCACCAAATGAACTGCTGTTCCCAACTCTGCTTCTCAGAAAGTTCAGCTCTAACGTCCCCTGTGGCTTCCCAGCCAGCCTCATTCCCACTGTATCTATTCCAGTTACTCTTATAGCCAACACGCACATCAATAACTAATTCAACCTTTTTTGTCTTCAGCTTTCAGTTGTAGCTGGTGGCACTCTCTCACCAAAAATCAAAGTTCTCAGCTGATCTCTTCACCATGGGAAATTGCACGTGTACTTTTTCTTCAATGCATCATCATCTCAAAGTTTCACCTGAAGATGTTTCTCTGAAGTGGTCCATTTCTACTGGTACTAAGACCACCCTCAAAGTTTTCTTTCCTTATACATTTTGGTAAGATTCATATTACCACAATTAAAATCCAGACTTTTCTTGCCCTACTACTACAATCTGTTTCCATAAAAAAAAAAAAAAAGGGAAAAAAGAACAGGAATAATGGAAGACATTCCCGCTAGTATTTTGCAGTCTTAGCCTTAATGGCTCCCTCTTCTGTAGAAAATCGTTTACTCCTTTTTTTACCAAGAATCAAAGGATTTTTAGCTTTTCTTCTGCTCTGAAATATCACTGTCACACCTCAGTTTACCTATGTGTAACACAGAGAATAATTCTATGTATCTCTTTCACAAAAGCTTTATTTTTTAGTCATAGTTGAAAACCAGCTATTGCTCACACTGCATTATTATCTACCTGCACGGTTTACCTTTGCACAACACTGTGAGAAAAGTTTTAAAGCATGTTAAAAACAATAAATAAATTCTGCTGATTACTTTGGTTTGTTCTTTCCAGGCTGGACCTGGATTTTGTTTTGTTTGTTTTTAGTAGCTAGTGGCAATCAGGACCAAAAAGTCAAAATTCTCAGCTGACCATTTTATTGTGGAAATTGAGCCAGATTTCTTCTCTTTTAGCAGCTTTTACAAACTGATTTGAAGAAGTGGATGTAGAAGTTCCTATAATAAAAGTTACAACTATGCTTCAATTGGTATGAGATTCCTGAACTGGGAAAATAACGTATTTTAAAAAGTTGTATTTACATGCAAGCATTTTATTGTATTTAACAGTATAGTTCATACGAGCTTTGGTGGGGATCTGTCAAATACTATGATATGATAGAGCTTACAATAAAAATTCCTGCAGTCCACAAAGAATGTTTTAAGCCTGAACTAAAAGAAAACAAAACTGCAAAACAAACAATTTCTGCCTCGATATTGCACGTCACTCTCAATAGCATCATTGTTTCCATAGCTACAAATGTAGACTGCTTCAAAGGAAAGAAGCAGAGAAACTGAAAATGACAATGCACAATCAAAACAGGCACATACATTTTTCAGATGGCACATGTGGGATGGAGACAGGAAGTAACATGGTGGCACAGAATGCTGTGGGGTTTTTGCATTTGACAGTAAAGCTAGTGATATGAGTACATCAAGCTCCGAACAGTAAGCAGCAGTAAACCTCTCACTGCAGTATCACTTGACGTATTTCTACACCTAGTGGAAGGAAGAGGAGAACAGAAAGGATGGAAAACACCAGCAGGAATCACCAAAACAGGGCAAGTGCCCCTCTCACTGATCTAGCCACCTGCAGACTCAGACACATTTTTTTAAATCAAGTTTCCTTGGAATTATCAGTCATTCTATACAGTTGTGAAGACAACCAAATCCTTTATATACTTTTAGTAGAAATTATGACAAAATTTAGATACATGCTACATCGAGAACTAATTATAACCATTCCAGGAGAGGATACAGCAAAGTGAATCTGCACAGAGGACAGATACAACACAAGAGGGTGAGAGCGTACAGAGAAACAAAAGGCACTCCACAGTATCTAGTAAGTTCTTGCTCTCTAATTTCCCTGTGCAAAAGCTTACTTCACTATCAACCAGCTAATCCAGGACTACATCCTCATAACTTATTGGATAGAAAGGTAAATTCTTTTCTTCCTACAGCAGGGATCCCTGAGGTTCACAAATGTGGACCTTTCCCCATCAGTTCTATAATGATGAGTGTTGGAATAATACCAAGACCACGAACCAGACTCACACTAGTGCCACTCTTCTTCTCAGAAAAAGAAACAGCATAATCTAGAGGTACAATGTAATTTAATATATAAAATTTTAAATAAATTTATAAACACAATAGGAAAAAAACTCACCAAAACCCCCCTTATCTCTAGTACCTTAGAGCACCCCGACTTTTTCTACTTAATGTAGTAACAAACAAGATACCTTCACAGATTGTCATGGCATATTCAGAAATGTATAGTATCAGAGTGATTCTTCCCTTCTCAAAGTGGGTGACAGAATTTAGAAAAATCCACCTAAAATGTCCTTCCTTAGTCTCGCAGGCTCTAAGGAATACAGTTAACCATGATATCATTTTCTTCCAACCATCTTTTTTAGGGAGCAGTTGATAAAGGCCACATGAGAGCACAGCATTATCCACAGACACACTGGAAGTCACCTCTGGTGGAAGCAGAGAGGAGAGTGGTTATTAGGAGATGGTGCCACTATTTGCTCAGATGTCCCTGCATGGCTACTGCTCGTTTACAACGACACTGGAAAGTGTTGCGCTTTGGAGGCATGGTTTCTATGCAGAATATCAGATCATGATAAATTAAGGAGTTTGAGATTACAAATTCAGCCCTTGTTATACATGAGTACTGCCATATATGACCTTCCACAATTGCCACAGAAACAGGACAAACACCTCATTATCTTTATTAGAACACTGAAAGCCCCACAGTTACTGATTCTAATGAGACTTGGCAAAAGCTATTTTAATACTTGGGGCAGTGAGGTAGGTAGAGAGCCAAAATCTCAGTCACAAGAATATTACCTTTCAGACCAGGATAATCTTATTTCTACAAAATAAAGCTATCTGCTCTCAAATTAAGCTAGTTCAGACAGCAATACAATAACCATTAAACTTGCAAATCAGAACTCCTAATACTTGCAGCATATGTTTGAATAAAAAAGTAAGCAATGCAGAGACCAGATTGATAAACAAAGGTTTAGCAAAACCAGTAGTAGGTCTAAAATAGAAGTTCCTCAGAGAAAACTCTTATTCTTTTAATTATTTGTGCAGAGATTAAAAAAAAAAAAAAGGCAGGTCAGTCAGGCTCTGAAACTTGGAAAAGCTTCACAGTATGGGCCTTCTACTACACTACTACATCTCAAGTTTCTTCCTTAAGACTAGCTTGCAGCAGCAAGTTAGTGTTGCCAAAATATGAGATTTCTGCATGAGCAATTTGTGAATTTAAAATACTATGGATTCTAGTCTCTTATCTCTTTTAATTGCTGATAGGAATGGACTCTGTCAGAGAAGAAGCGAAAGGAGGGGTTTTACATTTTTCACATTTGCCTCAGGCTAGCAGCAGAAAAATTCAGGACTTTTTCTAAGGTATGTCAGTGCCAATGATGTGTCACATGTCATTACTTTATAATTAGGCTGATAGACAAAAAGAATAATGCAGCTGACATTCTATTAAAATAAAAATTATTCCCCAAGGCATAAAAACACTGACACGAGCATCTTAAAAGGCAGAGTAAAAATTATATAGGGAACTCCTTCTCTGTGCTGCTATCTTTTCCAGATTCAAATAAGAATTCTAAGTTATGTATGTATTGAACATTTAATTATCCTATGCTGATTTTTTTTTTAATTCTTTTTTGAAAGCAAAGTGTAATGAAACCCTCTCTGGCTAGGAATAAAAGCTCCTATGACAATAAGAGGCTATCTACGCTCTATGTGACTTGAGATTACAATTTGATTATCAATTGTTCAATTCTTTAAATAAGCAACTAATCAAAAAACAAATACATTTTAAAAAATAGAAAACCGGCCTTTTTTTGTCAAGTATTTGAAATTTACTTAGAGTGCAATAGTGATTCTAATAACAACTCAGCCTTAAAAACCAAATTTGAAAACTCTAGAACTTCATTCTGTATAGAATTTTCTATCAAATGCTCCTGACAGAATCAGGATTTAGGCAATGCAGAGCTGTAACTCCATGTAGTTCAGAACATACTTAGTTCAGATTGTGTCTGGAAGTTAGACAGACTAGCAGAATTACGAGATTACAAAACTGTGGTTTATAGCCAAAGTAACAGTCTTCACGCAGCACAGTCAAATTTTAGCTCTTCATTAACGTAAGAAAGAGATGTCCCATCTATTCTTTGCAAGTACAGATATCACAAAATGTGTGCTATTCCATTTCTTGATGTATAAACTACTGGAAGAAAACATTTCCACCTTTGTGCATTTCAGCAACATTATTCAAAATATAAGACTTCAAATTCAGTTTGGACTGAATCCAACCAATAGCATGTTTATATTTGTTTCTAAAAACTGTTAATACCTTTCCAGTTGGCCAAAAAAGAGAGTCCTTCATGAAGCTGTCAGATCTAGTTCTTTGTTCACACGATGCTTTTATTCCCAACACAATGACAGACAGATAAAGCAGTATTGTGTTTTCAAATGTATTACAAGGAATCCTGTAATCTAGTTGTTCCTATTAAAGAATTATACTCAGGGGTGATATATTCTAAAGTGAAATTATTTCCACTTGACTACCCTCCTCTTATGTTCTAGACCCAGAATTTAGACCATGCTTGCTTACAGCACATCCTATTTCAAGAAAAGGCAGATGACTTTTTTGAAAAGTTTTCTATTATTTTGTTGCCTGTTCCTTGAGTACTGCCAAAGGAAGGGCTACTTAGTTTTCTCTCTATACTCTAACACAGTGTGCATAATCTGAAATTATCTTTAATCCACCATGCTACAAAAATAAGTAGACAAACAAATAGGGCAGGTAGTGCTGTAGAAGGTCAGTATTTTTCAAAGTTTAATACTCAGAGCACCACTTGCACCTCAGTGACAACAAGGGAAAGACCACTGCTGCACTGAAGGACACAAATTCATATCATCCCTTTACAGATGTATCGCAGAGAACAAAAGAGGTGTTTGATGTCTTGATTTGCTGAGCATACACCAAAGTGGTGTGTTCTATTCCCACTCCTCATTTTCAAATCTCCCCTGCCTTACCAGGACTCTCGTCACTTGCCTCAGCCGTTCCATTCAATCTGCACGCTGCTCAGAGGCGATGCTGCCCGCAGGCAATGATAAATTTTGGCATGAGGTCATAATAAATACCATAGGTCACAAATTTTACCACAAATTTTACCAAACTCACCACAGGAAGAGAGAAATAGTTTCTCTGTGATGCCCCTCTGTGTAACAAATAAGCTGAGAAAAACCTTTTTTCCAGCATTGAAGTCAATGGCAAATGTGGAAAGATTCTGTTTAGAAAGATCAAATACCTATGATGAACAATATAAGATTTGGCATATTGCTTTTCATATATGCAGCATATTTTCATGTATACAATTGTCTTTTGAAACACATTTGTGGTGTTAATGGCAACATAATCTTAGTGCATTCTTAGAAGGATAACCACAGTTAGGTTCATAACTTCATTCACTTATGTAAAAGGAGCCTAATTTCACAAAATAGCAGATACAACAAACTAAGTGAAATCAGCAACATTTCTGAAAATAGGAAGAGAAAAAAGCATTCATTAGACTTCAATTTGAGACTATTTTTATTTTCTGGGAAAAGAACACTTACCACAGTTACTGATGATACTTCAGTTCGCGTTTAAGACTACACTGAGTATATATCAGATGCTTTCTATTACTGTTAACTTGTAAGGGGAAAAGTCAATGCCACTAACAAAGTAAAAGTATTGATTTTTTCCACCTGATAAAAACAACCACAAACAAGTTAGAAAGCACTGTGTTTTAAGAATAAACAAGTACTTGCATAATTATTTCATTCAGTTTGCAACAGCAAAATTATTTTTTCCCCATTATTAGTAGAATTTTTTATTCTTTTTCCACAAATGCAATTAATGCTTTATGAAAAAATGTATAAAGGCATCTCAAAATCTCCAAGAATTTACCCTCACTTAAATTAAAGCAGCATAATCACCAAATAAGCCTCACTATTACAGTTCAATACTTGGAAATCTTGTGTATTGATGTTGTTGGAATAACTACATTAGAAGTCTTCCCAGAGAAAAATTCTGGAGTGTATGGGTTTGGGTTTTTTTACATTGTGGCAATGGCAGATAAGTGAGATCTTTAATCAGTTTTTCCCCTCACATGAAATAATGTTATGGTTCCGACTTCCCTGCACGAGACAGAAATACTGCATTGTACAGTTAATACTTAGCTTTAATACATATTACTTCACTTTACAATTAGACTTTACAAGTGAACACTTGACCTCAAACATGTTCCAGTCTCTGGCACATCACCACAATCGTGTATCATACGTATCAATGCAGAAAGTGACTGAAATACATCAAGTATCTCAAACTGAAAAGCAGCTGTTTCTGAACAAGATGCAACATTGATGCACGCAGATTTTACCATTTCAAAAAACACGTATAGTCATTTCTCTATTCAAGATATTGGAGAGAAACAGCAAAAATAATGGCCTCACTTGCTAGGCAAGAGAGTCCAGGACTTCATTTTCCTCAGTTACTGAAAAATACAAAGTCTTACCTTTCTGTACACCAGCATGTTTGGGGATTCATCAGCCACCCCATTGCTGCTTTGACCATAATTATTTCCTTGTGCCATGTCCCACAAATTTGATCCGCTTTTGGATGTTGCACTGTAAAAGGTAAAAGTGGTTTCAATAGGGCATCGCCTCAGGTCTCCTTGCTTCCCTGATGATTAATGGACCTGACTTTCCACCAATATGTTATCAAAATCAGTGTATGCTGTTACTCCAACAGATATTTACATTGGAGCAAAACTGCTAGTTCACCATTTACTGTCATTACTCTGTTTTGCCGGTAAATAATGGATGTAAAGTGTTGATCTAATTTAGACGTTAATGAATTGTCACTCGGAACAGCTCCCTGACACACCGCTAACCACCACATCACACAGACGCCTCCTCACAAAGCGCTCTTTCCTCCTCTGCACGGGCTTCACCAAGGGACGCTCTGCACCTTCCGGGCCAGTTTTGGGAGGACTGACTCGGCCCATGACGTGTATTCTGCAGTGCCCTCTGCTCACGGCTCGAGTCGTAGCAACTTTCACAACATTCAGACGCACAAAAAGCGAAGCACACGCTTTGAACTTCCCTGTAATTCACCAGCACATCTGTGCTCGTACATACGCCGGGGCAGCGGAGCAGGTGACGAGGGAAAATGAAGAAACAAGCCAGAACACAGTTCCGGTTGCTTTCACCTACTTTCATCGCACTTTACAGCCCAACACCGGCTCCCTGCCAGCCCCGTCTCCTCCCCGCCCTCCCCCGGGTCACACGGGAGCTGCACTAAGCAGGAGCTCGGATCATGCCGTAGCTCCGGCTTTGCACGCAGGTGTAAGAATGTGCTCCATCTACAGACCACACCGGCGGATGNGGGCCAAGGTCACTGCGCGCTGGCCGCCGCTCCTCGCCTCCTCCTGCTGCTCCTGGCGCGCCCCGCGCGGTGGGTGTCAGCCGGCAGCGGGCGGAGGGACGCGGCGATCGCTCATCACACACACGCACACACACGCACACACACGCACTGCGGGCGGAGGCGCTGCTGCTGCCGCTGCCGCCGCCGAGGCTGCGGCTCTCCCGTGCTCTGCCGGAGCGGCGGCAGCTCAGCTCCCTCCCCGCAATGGAGCGGCCGTCACGTGGGGGACGGGCACGTCAAAGGTGCTGCTGCTGCCGCCGCTCCTCCACACAGCAGCAGCCTTCCTCCTCCTCCTCCTCCTCCTTCTTC
>VXAD01005611.1:4278927-4305791 GCA_013399195.1 Dicrurus megarhynchus
GGAGAGCCCGGAGAACCGCCGAGCCCTACTCCAAGCACTAACCTCCCGAGCCCTTCCCAGCCCGCCAGACCTCTCACGTTCGGGCTCCGCTGCCCCCCGTGCGCCGGCCGGCCCGCGCTGCCCCCGCACCGCCCGCCGGGGGTGCGCGGCTCTGCTCTGGGCGGNAGGCTGCGGCTCTCCCGTGCTCTGCCGGAGCGGCGGCAGCTCAGCTCCCTCCCCGCAATGGAGCGGCCGTCACGTGGGGGACGGGCACGTCAAAGGTGCTGCTGCTGCCGCCGCTCCTCCACACAGCAGCAGCCTTCCTCCTCCTCCTCCTCCTCCTTCTTCCTTTTCCTCCTCTTCCTCGGCGCTCTCGGCTCCCTCACCGAAAACAGCGGCCAAGAAACTGCAGCTGCCAGCAGATCTGGCAGCAGCCCCTGTAAATGGGATTAGGCAACACTGGAGGGCTGGGCAGGAAGAGAATGTGGGCTAATGGGATAGGGAAGGGAAGGAAAGGGGGAGTTGGTGGGGAAACTGTGTCGCCTCCTTCATATTTCTTTACCGACAGCAACAGGGAATCTGTTTTTTCCTCTGTCTTATGATGGACACCTCATGTATTTTTTTCAGTGAAAACTAGGGAGAGCTTGTGCTCTGCTGACACTGAAGACTTCCCTGAGCAATGGAACACAGAGAGCAGAGAGCAAGTCTGTTTCAGGCAGATAGGAAGAAACCCTGAGGACACCTCAAGACACCCTCGGGACTGTTTTGCTATGTCCTAGGCAACTGCCCAATTTGTGAAGGCCTCGGATTGGCCACGATAAAAGAAAAAGATCGGGAAGTCTTACTTCCCCATCACATGCAGACAAGAATACTTTGCTTTTGCAAGGGGGTTGAAATTCCCAGAACTCAACATTCACAAGAACACAAGATACTTAAGAGGTTAAGCTTTGGTATATTCCCATTTGAAAGTGTCTTTTCTGGAAAGAGTAACTCTTATGACAAGAATGATCTTTCAAAAGAATCCTCTACTGTGCACTGCACCTTGTGGAGTGTGTGCTGGTAAATCACACAATTCAAGCAGAGAGGTTTCCATGCATACTGGGTCATCTTCACCCTTACTTGTTCTACCTTTCTCACATCTCAGAGAGCCTCAAACCAACACTATCCTGCAGGAAGTTTGTTATTATCAACTACTTACTGCAACGACTTTTAAGTACTCTTTCAAACTTCACAGATGCCTTCAGATACTTTAACAGAGGATGTGGTAAATCAGCTCAGGCAACGATAGAGAGTCACAGTGGCCACAACAAAATGAAGGAAAAAGGACAGGGCTGATCTGGACTTCTTGGAGAGCTGAGGAAAGGAAGACGTAAGTTTGAAAATGGTCCTAGAACGAACACCAGAATAAAGAAAGATGATCTCCATCACAAATAGGAATGTTTTTCAGAGACAGAAGTAGTAAAAGGTGAAATTACACAACAAGAACCACTAACTCTGTTCAATGAGATCCACTGGCAGCAAAGAAAAGGAGCTCTGTAGCAGATAGATATTGTGTGTCTCAACTTTGATAGAGGAGAATAATTTAGCATGTCACAAGGAAAAGGAAATGTGAAAACAAATGGTGTGAAAAAGAGAGAACTCTGGAGTTTTGAGGTGGAAGAGAACAAGGGAAAGAATTCAACAGCATGAGCATAAAGTGAAGAAGTATCAATGTTGAAAGTAGTTGGCAGAGGAATTTACTAAACCAAAGAATAAACAGAGAACTGCGGAAAGACCTGTTTCCCACTAAAATTCACTTGACGTACAAAAGCATTTTGGTGAGGCTACTAAAGTCAGAATCAAAATATTAATCTTCCAACAGATTCTCTGATTCAGCCCAGCCCACTGTTGAGAAATGGGAACCAGCAATAAAGATCTCAGTCTCTAATTTCCCTAGCTTTCACACAGACATCCCGGACAAGCAGCACTGCAGTGTTCAGAGCTCAGTGATTTGACTTTGTAAGTCTGACAGGTGCACTAGAAGACAAGGGAAATGCCTCCCAAGATGTGCTAAGAACACAAGTGACACCCTTGTGGTTGTATGGCAACAAAATAAACTCAAAATCTTATTTATCAGACAGATGTCTAAATTTCTTTTTCACTGTAAAATGGGAACTGCACAAAATATAATTCAAATATAATTTTACCCTTAAAGGTGGATAGGAGGAAAATCCTTAAAAATATTGATAGTACGCATATTCTTTCCACTTGTTCTGCCAGCCAACACTTAACATAGTAATTGTGTTAAAGGACATAAAAATCAAACATTAGCAAGTTTCCAATAAGACCAAATATTTGTTTTCTTACTCTGCCTCTTTTTGTTGCTAATGTAAGGGGGAAAAGAAACCCACATAAAATGAAACTCTTTCAAACTACAGTTCTTGGACTACCTACATGAAGTCGTTCAAAAGATGACTTCAAACTGCCTACTTTCTATAAGGTATTCTGCGAATAGATCTTGGTAGCAGTTATGTGTCGTTGGAAAGCTCCCCAACAAAGTGACTAATTTAGGCAGCAACATTTTCCAAGCTTTTATTTTCTGAGAATGTCCTTAAAACTAAGGGCAAAAGCATCCCCGGCTGAGTTAGATTTTGGCTATGCTGCCTTCAATTTTGCCTTTGCTTTAACTTTGTTTTAACCATTCTGATTGTTTTACAAGTAAAATACAAAATCCTATGCTAATAGGCAAGGTTTATATATTTTCTTAAAAAATAATCAGATTTTATTAATATAAATGCAGTTATGAAGCAGAGCAATTACTTGGGCCCACTGAAGTTAATAGGTGTTTCTCCAGTAACATCAAAAGGAACTGTATTCCACATAGTTTTCAATCTTGTCCTCAGAACCAGGGGAATAATTTAAACATCTCAGTGATGTATCTCACAACTACAAATTTGCTATACTGAAGTACACCAAAATTTTTTCAACGTCACCAGCATGTCCGCTGTCTAAATGAAGTAGAAGCTCTAAACTCTTAATAAGGTTAAACAGAAGAGAAGACCAGAAACAACCCAAGAGAATTTCTTTTTTGCCACCACTTTGTGGTGAAAGAGACCCTGGGCTGGACTACTTCCATAAATGCAAGTAGAAAGAAAATAATTTCTTTTAAAAATATGCAACAGGATATTCTCATTCTATTGTAGTTGGGTGTGTTTGTTCAATGGCCTATAAAAGGCTTTAGTTTATAAATTACTTACACATCTTTCCATGTTGAAAGTCATCACTTATCTCATATACAACCAGCATTAGCCTCCCCAGAAAGCATGGTCTGCCAGAAGAGGAATGGCCTTTTCGAAGTGCAAGGCAAAACTACTCATTAATAAAACAAAGATGACGGGGAAAGGCTGCCAAGGGGCAGCTTTATCTAACGAGGCAATAAAGTACACATGATTGAGCAAGGTGGTGACTACAGTTTCTGTGTTTAGCTTGCACTGTCAGTACAACTCAGGTATTCCAATAACACCATATGCACATGGCGTTTTTAAGTAAAAATATTATGTCAGGATGTGTACAACAATCTATCTGGACATGATCAGAAATTTTTCTCTCTGTCCTGCTGGCCAATGCTGTAGCATTATGTCAGTGTGCTGCCTATATCCATCAATTTATCTTGTCTTATGCCTAGACTAAATGTTCCTTGGAGTAAAGACATGCTGTGCAAGCTCTTAGCACAGCATGATCTTGTCCCATGACCAAGTTTTTAAAGCTTTAGAGCATTATAAACCATCACATTCAAATTTACTAAAATAATGTAAACATGCTAGTCAACTAGGCTCTAAACACTGACATGAGTTAATACTGTGCTACCTTAAAGTATAAGACCCAGATTTTTTTTTGCTAGCCAGTTAAGCGCAGAGACAATCTGCTTCTTTAATTGAACTCATATATTTGTGACTCTACCAAACCACAAGTGTTTCACTGCCAGGCTCTGAGCAGGTACGTAGTGATTCCAGGCCCAGTCTTTGGCCTTTTGATGAGATCTGAACACCTGCTCCTTCAGGAGTGGATTGCAATCAATCTTTTTAATGTAGGTCTTCAAATGTCATTGTGATGATTACAGGTTGCAGCATATATTTTCTCGAACTGAGCCGAGGATTGACTTAGAAACTTCACCACTTTCTTCATGGCATTGTTTTTATGCTCAAGGAATTTGGTTTGTCACCGACCTTCCAAACCTATTGAAACGTTAATTACCTTTGTCAGTTTATGATGCTGATAATCAAAGCTATTGGTGCTCTGTCAGTTAGGGATGGAGTTAAAAAACAACAAAAAGATTATTTCTAAAACATAAAAGAAGGAAGTAACTAAAAAGAAATCTGGATTTCACAAAAAGAATTCTGATCTGACAGAAAAAAAAAGAATGAGTCATGGACAGACAGTTTCACAGGAATGCAAAATTACTAGAAATAAGGAAAGCCCACATTTCCATAATCTTTTTTTAAAGTAATGTCTATATATGTACACCCCTACAGAGAAAACAGTACAATTTATACTTCAAACTTTAATACAACAAATTTTATCTCTTACTGTTTTTGTAACAGAAAATCCACACCTACATAGAATTTGATATCAATATAGTGGCCCACCAAAGCTATCCATGGAAATCCAACAGCTTCTCTAGACAAAGCAGAACAACCTCAAGCAGTTCACTGCAGTCCTGACAATTTATCCAGTTCTAACTTCACCCAAAAGAGGGCAGGCTTTCTCAGGCAAAGAGAGAGAGGCTATGGTAGCTGGCTGACACACTACTACGATTTTTTTCTCCACATAAAAGAGTTACCACAGCCGGCTATACACCATAATTTCATCAAAAAGCGAGAGTGTTTACAGAAATGAAACATAGCACATCACGTTCCTTTAAAACTGCTTGGAAGACCTGTGTTTAATAAGTCCTGATCTTACAATAAGTTACAAGCTGGAGAAATCAATCAAGCATGGAGGAGTAGGACTAATCTGCAGGGGGGAAAAAAAAGAGAAAGGAAAAAAAAAAAAAAAGAAGGTTTGAGTCAAATTTGGATCTCATCATACCAACATCCTTGACTCAAGCACTGGACTCCACTTCTGAATCCTGGTCTTCCAGCTTGCAATAAAACTCTTGGGGATGCTTTTCCATTTTGTGTAAAAATAGTATTATTGACACAGAACAAATCCTGAGTTCACAAAATGGGACATTTTGTGTCTGCTTCAGATGAAGTAATTAAAATAAGGGTGTATTGCTCCCAGCATCTCTTATCACTTGGTATTTACAACACTCTCCCCAGAGGCGAAGATGAGCAGTTTATAGGTTAATATCTACATCTTCAGATGCCACATACTTCACATAGGAGTGTCCAATTACTGAGCAACTTCATACAAAGTAAGGAAAGAAAACACAGTGACTGTGGTTTTGTATATTTAGCTACAATGCTTTTAGACCAAGCTACTAGCTTAATGCAATCTGACAGTAGTCTCAGGTCAAAAAAAAAAAAAAACCCATAGTATTTTTTTTTTGTGACTAAACCAACAGAAAACTCCAATAAACCAAGGAAAAGGCTCTTTCCCTTCATTCCTCAAGAAAATCTCTCAGGCAGGCCTGATTCATAGGACAGTACTTGCTCAGATCGAAATAGAATAAGCCACTTATTAAGGATTAGTTAGGAAGAAGACATTGATTTAGAATCCTTTGGCATGAAAGGACTAGAGAAAGGAGGACTCAGAAGCCCTGTAAAGGGAGGGAGGAAAAAGCACCATGTATGAGAATGCCATGGTTACAGACCAGAACAGATTAATTGTCAAAAGACCTCATAACAGAATTAACGGGAGACACCGAGAACTAGCTGGAGGAATAATTTGTGTGGCAAAGAACTGAGCTGATAAATAAAAATAATGCAGCAGAAGAAAACAAGGAGAAAACAAAAAAAATATAGAAACCGTCACACTGGTCACAGTTAGCAGGGGGTGGTTCTTGCAAGCTGTTGAAATGGTTTTGGGGGAAGATATCTTGAAGTTTTCATAAGGAGAGATGAGGGAGCAACTGAGAAATTTTGAAAAGTAAAAGTTGTCCCTTATTGTATCTGATCTCATCCTCTATACACAGAGACAGAATTTCTAGAAGTTCCTGTTAAATAGGTAAATGCCAAAAATACAGAACACAGGCTGACTTTTGCAGCTTCTTGTCCATTCTCACAGGTGTTTTCTCTTACTAAGAAACAATTTTCCTAAAACACACTTCTTAGACTGCAAGGTAAGCTTACACATACCACAGAAGTAAGAAAAACTGTGGCAGCTAGGAAATAGCTTCAAATGTTAGCAGCACACTATCACAGGTAGCCTGCAAGGGGCAAACTTGCCTATGCAAGCTACTACTGAAATTGCCCACTTTGCTCATTCCCTCCAGCAATCAGAGTTGATGTGACTTAATCTCATTAATTCACTGAGCTGAATGCACTGGAGAAAAAGAGAGCTCAGCAGTTTAACAGGCTTCGTTCATCATTTTTATTTCCTTCCCTCACCCTTCATTTTGAAGTTCCCTCTATCATTCATGAATTCCCTGCCTCATATCCACAGAAAATGTAATAAAACAGCTTTTTTTCCCCCAAGGTTGCTTTGTTTTTCTAAAGGTTTAAATCAGCCAGAATCAATTTGCTGATTGTGCATCACAAACTGAACCAATCTACATCCATTTATATCCAAGTACACAATAAACACAGTCATTCTCTCACAGGAAATGAATGGAGTTTTCATTCTTTTAAACTCTACATAGCATTCAGGCTAGAAGGAGAGCTTTATTTTTTAAATCATATTCTCCAGAAACTCAAAGGACTAAAAATTACAAAAAGGAAATAAGCAGGTGTCTATGTTGGCTAAATAGTCTCATTTAACAAAAACAACAAAAAAGTAATAGAACCACAAAATAGGGATGTGGGTTTGCTGGGTTTTTTTCAAACCACATTATAAACTCAAGTCCTTCCCAGAATGCTCTCCTTACCACAACGATTGTTTTACTTCAGCCTACAAGATTATTAGCAGACATTCAACTTCTATACAATTTCTCCAATATTAAAGGAAACTTCCTTTAACTCCAAAGTATAGATATAGTTCAAAACAGTTGGCTGAGAAAAAGAATTATATTTATTTTTTAAAAAGCACCAAACCCTTGGCTGTATTATCTCTAAAATCATAACAAGCTATTTATTTTTGAAAAACAGTGTTATCTAAACTAGATAGATTTAATATTTCAAAGCGGTCAGTCAGAATACTTTAGACAGTCAAGAAAAGTCTCACAAAAACCCTGTATCATAATACTTGCCTCAGCTTTCAATATTTGAGAGTCAGTGAGTAAAAAATGCATCTTTCTCAAATATACTATAATATCAAGCCACTTTGCAAGCAAGGAAAACTAAGTAACCTTGACCTCATAGCCTGAAATGCCCAAGCAGTGAGGTAAAACAAGAAGGAAATTAAAAGACGCAAGACATGTAGGAAAAGAAATCTAATTTTGTGTACTCTCTTTCCAAAATGTCTGAATTTTGGTACTGTGCACAGTATCATTCTCTAGTTAAAGAACTGTTTAACACAAGGATATATGCATTTGGCTTTGTCACTAGGTTTTACTTCAAATACAAGAAGCAGTGAAGCCTGCTGATGTATGTGACAGATAAAATGCTTAGCATGAAAGAACTATTTTCCCCCTAATACAGCAATGGTTTAAACTTGATTTTTTGCAAGAGAATGGAGACAGACAGAAGGAGGAAAATAAACTGGTATTAAAGAAAGCAAGGGTTTGTTGTGCTAGACTGGGAACTAACATTTTATGCAAGGTTATCAGGTGTCCAGCAAGAGATTCGTAAAGTATAAAGGCTTGTCTTGTATGGGAGGAAAGAAAGATATTTAGCCATTGGCCTGTGGATAACACAAGAGAGAGAGATAGGGGCAAATGAATAAAGAGGTCCTAATAGTGAAGGCAGGAAGGTAGGATGAATACACCCAGACCGAAAAATGTCCCACAGTGGGGAAGGACAGTACCACTTATTTAATAAGGAAGCAGAGTGAAATCAGATTTCACTATCTCAATGAGTCTGTATGCCAAATGAAATTTGTGCAGCTTCCAATGGTAAAGTAAGAGAATGGACTAAGATGAGAGAGAGGGAGCAAGAAAGATAATTCAGAGGGCAAGAATTGATCCCCCTTTCTCTGCAAATTGGTTAGATTTTCGGGATAAAATTAATGAAATAAAAACTAAAACTAAATTTAAGAATATTGAAAAAAAAGAGAATGCTATAGAAAAGAAGAATGCACCTGGCTATTCACCTCAATAAAGAAGAGAAAATTAAGATAAGACTCAGGGTGTCACAGGAAACCCAAATACTTGGAGATTTGACAAAAAGAAAAAAACAAAGACCAATATAGGTACAGAGCAGAAAGAGTCCACTGCTACTGGGCAAGAACAACCAGTCTTTAATTGATAACATCTACTTCCTGACTACAAATAACAAGGGAACAAGTTCTGAACAACTTTCAGATGGGGAGAGCATGGGTTTGTATCTAGGAATAAGTTTAGCTAGCAAGGGACAAAACTGGTTGCAAAATATGAAAAGCTGATTTATTAGTCTAAGCCACAAGAGATTTCAGGGAGTTCTCTAAAGGCAGAAAAAGCCACAATAGGGACACCAAAATCCTGAATAAATGGCTTTTATGTGTCAGAGGGAACTGAAATTTGCAGTCACAAACTCATAGCAATGTTCATAGCTCTTTCACACTCCCTCTCTTATGCATCTTGTCATCTGATAGTGCTACAGGATGCTAATGCCAAGGTTCTACCCTGTGTGTTTGACTTCATGGTACTATTTGTTCTACATTCACCAGTCCGGATATGTAGTATATGTAATAGATGTCATTTTATGCCATTATAATGCACTTATATCTAGCATAAATTCATCACAGAAAGTGATTTCACATTTGATAGTGGAAGAATAAACAGAAGTGGTTCAGTTTGGTTCACCTCAGACCAAAAGCTCACCAGGCAAAAAGCAGCAATCAAGACACTTCCTTTGGTGTACAGCAGACATGCAGGGGGGCCAGTGATTAAGTCCTCAGACTCAGCCACAGCTCTTCCCAGTTGATTTCATGTTTCCTTTCTGAGTTATTTGGAGGTTATTTCTATGGCCATATTACCATTTCAGTTCTCATCAATCGGAAATATTTTTCATTTTCCTATTTCCTAAAACATCAAAATTTGCCAACACATAAGAGGAAGGACCTTGAAATATGGAACCAACCCTACAATTTAGACTGATAATACCTTGCAAAGCAACAATCACTTTCAGCAATCACTTTCACAGCAAGGTTCATCACACATGAAACTCACATCCAGGAAGCAAACAGCAGATGCAGAAATGTAAGTACACACACCAACCTAACCACTTTTTTAGCCAACTAAATATCATTTTGGTTTGGAGAAGCATGTTCCAGTATATTGGCACTAATGTTCTAAATATTGTAACACTGCTTTGCCAGTCACAACACAGCTATCGATTGTCCTTCCCAGCCTCATCCCCAAGGCTAAACACAATATCCCAATAATTTGTGTGCAGGCATCTATGACAATGGAAGCTGGGTATTCGTTAATTAGAGCAAGAAGAGAATAAAGTAATGAGCTTGAACGGATGATGATTAACAGTAACATGAAAATGTTTCAAGTCTAAATATCATCAGGTAATAATGGCATCATCACAGGGTACAAGTGCGGCATTCAATTCCATCCTCTTTACTCTGGCCTCTCTCCATTTCACTACCCAGCATTTGGGCAATGCTACCTGGATAGCCTCTCCATGCCAGCAATTCAGAGGGAAACGGACCGGACAGAAGTCACACTTCCTCCTCCTCCTTCTACATAGTGCTGATTCCTGAGTCCCACAGTCTGCACAAAAGAGAGGAATTGCTACTCAGTAGGGCAGTCTGCAGATGCAGAGAGGAGAGTGCTTTGAGGCAATGACTGCATGTCTAAGCAGCCAAATTTACACTGCAGTTTTCATTCTGGGACAAAAGTCCTCCAAGAGTAACTCCTACAACTCCAAAGAAATGAGATGCTTTACTCAGTTTTTGCTACAGACTGTAACAGAGGCACCCCCACCTCACAGGCCCTTCCTTCCATCTCAAGCCACCATTGTCCTCCTTCCTAAAAGTGAAAATGCTGTCATAGTTTTTACTGATACCAAATATTCATCCATCAGCATGAGGAGGTGAGGAGGTTTGCTATTCTAACATACTAACTTTTCTGCAATATTCCAAGATCCTTCTTTGCCCATCTCTCTTGCCAAAAAAGACATTATTATTCTCATAGTGGAAGCCAAGTGTCTCTAAAACATCTTTAAAGCAGCCTAGCAGAAATCATCTCTAGGACAAAAACACCATAATTAAGAGGCAAGAAACCAGGTTTGACCTTTAAAAGTTCCAATAGGTCATTTAAAAGGTGATATCTTTTCCTTTAGAAATAAATGATCACTTAAACAAATGCAACACTGATGTCTGAGCCAAATAAAGCACCCCTACCAGCAAAGAAATCTGAGCATATGGTAAAGTTCAACTGGCTTCACTTAACCTTGATAAAATATCTTTGAAGATTTTCTTGGAACAGTATCTAAAACATTACAATTAAACACATGTGAAGCAGCAAAAAAAGGGAATGCGAAAAGGAGTTTTCTAGGGCATCAAAAGTGGGACACAATGCATGATTAATTTTTTTTCAGATCTTTAACTTTTTAAAAACATGTTTAATTAAAAGAAACATATTTGCATTACTCATGCAGATCAATTTGCTCAGGTTGCTCAGGTCACCAAATGCTTTGTGATTCATAATTATTAACAGTTTTAACTGTCTCTGAAAATTAAACTAGACTGCTTGGAAAAAAAAGTCAAGAATCTTCATCATTCACTTTGTAATCAAACATTATTTACTGCATTCACCTTTAGGTACCAATTCACATAGTCCTTGTTACCTATACCAGTGGGCTGTAATATGAAGGTTTGGGTACAGGGTCTTGTTTGGCTGTCTTTTGTCCTAAACAAAGAATTTCACTTTCTGCAAATTGCCAGAGGCTATGACAAAAATACCTCTTTCAGGAAGGCAAAATGGGAAAGAATTCCTTTCAATTTGCTCTGCTTTACAGCAATTAAGTTACATCCAGGACAAGAAGATAAACTGTAGAATCTTCCCAATTTATTTCTCGAAGAGATGGGGAAAAGATTGAAAGTATGATTATCAGAGAAACATCTCCATTACAGACCATTGGAGGGCTCTAACTCCTAGTTATGCTGCTGGCAGCATAAGTCAGTTATGGGTTGCTGAGAAACTACCTTCTTCCTTTCCTATGTTGTTCCCCTCGTTAAGAACACACTGGCTTCACAAAGTGAGTGCTAAGTGACCTGAAAAACTCATTTCTTGTGTAGGGAACTCGAAGTCTAACTTGCTCACTGGGCCTGAATTGCACCCTTCAGCTACAGTGCTGAGATTGAGTGATTGGTGCTGAGACAGCAACCATCCCCTTTCCTTCCTCTGTCCAGTTTTCTCTCAGTCCTGAACTATTTTATTTTTTAATACTTTCTGTATTGGTATACTGACTTTCCAGGTTACCAAGGCAGGCAGGAGCTCAGGAGCAGTCAGAGTATCAGCACAGGGCTCCAAGCAAGGCATACCTCCCCAAAGCACAGAGAAATCCAGAAGCGTTTCTCAGGACAGCCACAGCTTCCCGACTTGAACAGCAGGACCCCCATAGGTGAGGACAGGCCTAGTAATTCCACAGCTTTCAAAATCCCATTTCATGGCAATGACCTTAGAAACCACAGCTCCCTCAGGTTCTCTAAGGCTTTGGTCTCCAGACCCAAAGGAATCCCACCTGACAAGGCTTCTTTGAAACCTCATTCCAGCGGCATCCTAAGGACCCAGTGAGTTTGTTTCTGACACATAACACAACAGAGACATTTAATATGAATACAGGAGATAACTATGGGAGAGAGAAAAGTGCAATTACCCCAGGTCACAAATGGGAGCAGCATTGGTGTGTTACCTGGCAAACAGCCCTAAAGCAGCCACTCTGGCCCAGGGAGAAAAATAAAACTGAGAAATTTGCAGGTATGAAGCAAGCAGATGAACAATGAGAGACAAAGTTAGGGCCATGAATTTAAAGGAGAGAGACAACAGTACAAAACCTTTCTGGCCCATAGTAAGTCAAGTACAGTTAGATCAAAAACAGAATAAAAAGACAAAATAGGACTTTATTGTCAAACAGGGAGGTGGGAACACAGTAAGAGAAAGAAAAAACATTTTTAGCATGCAGACAGGCATTTCTCTCTAAAGACATTTCATCTTTCAAAAAAGCTAGATCTGGTATTCCTAGGATCACAGAAGTATGTTTTGCTTGAGGGAAAGAGACTAGAAGAAATGGCTTGTAAAAGACCCAAAATACAGGAAAACGTGCAATTTCAAGCGCAAGATGCATTATTTCAGAAGCCAAAAATTGCATTTGCTTTGTATTTTGAGACATGTAGCATGCAAGGCAAGGACTTTCATACATTCCACAAATTATGCAGACCTGGATTTTCTGTAGGCTTTCAGGAAAATACTGTTTCTACAGGAAAGTAATATTAGCTTTCCAAAAACCAGTGTTCAATACAAACCCTATCATAAGATTTGTGAGCATTGTTTCAGTAAAAGGAGAGTGTTTAGGGAAAGGATGCTTGATATTTTAATCTAACAAATACCTTCATCATTTAATTTTAGACTTTAAACAAGATGGAAAAGTAGAACCTGATGCTCTGACTAAATTCAAGTGCAGATAATTAGTCTACTCTGTGGGGAAAACCAGAAGGCTAAGGGATAAGTTATTTTTTGGTACTTCTGAACACTGATCAGTACTTGAATATCAGTGCTAAGTGAAGGTGGTTTTATACATACAGCTGCTTTTCAAGTTGTTTCAGCAACTTCAGGGAAAATTTCCTGAATTTGCTGAGATTCATGAGTTCAAAACCTACAGACAACACTCCATTCACTATTTGCAGATGGTTTAGCTTTTATTTATAAAATAAAACTAAAATTTCAAATTTCTTTTAAAAAATACAGACATTATTATTCTTGGAGAATTCAAACTTTAACCACATTTGTTAGCTGCAGCATTTGGATAGTGCTGCAGACTTAAGATATCAACCATCTCCTCCAAGATATTTGTTTCTTCTACTGCTTCAATTACTGACAATAACTCCATTTTTTTCATACTTGCATCCCTTAAGACCTCAATCCTATCACCAAGTCCTTGTCTTACTGGGCTGTAGAACTGCATTTCTATGGGAAATTAAAGAGGCTACTCTCCATTCACTGTTGGCAAGTGTGGCATGGCAGTTTGCATGCATATGGCTAATCCGTACTCCCTCAAAACAAGGGGGCTTCTTCCTTATTGCAAATGGTTGCTAGTCCATAATATCCATCACAAGGTATTGTCAGGAAAAAAAGTAATTGCCCCAGGTGAAAAATCACACCAGGAAATTCACTGAATATGGAATCATTGGGCAGTGCTGAAATACAATCCCTAGCCCTGCCAAGTTTCCTAGTAGAGACAGTCTTAAGGCCCAAACTGATTATTTCTCCCTCACCCATCCATATTCCAGTTAGTGCACAAGAAGAAATACTATTGCATCACGTGGATTGTCAGAACAACTGGATGGTGGAGCTGTAATCAAGGTCTTTTTAAAAAGACCGCGCTCTCAAATTTTTCTGAGCTTTCTTTCCCTGAGAGTGATATCAATTTTGTGATGGTGCAGTGCAAAAGTAACAAGGTTTAACATAACAGCTTCTTTATTCATCACAGTTACTGTGAGTATTATACTTAGAATTATTTTCAGACTATCACATTAAAGATGCACTAAAGATGTGTGACTCCTTCCCACTCCTTCAAAAAAAGATGGGAGGGAGGGAGGGAGAGAGAAAGAAGCTGAACTAGAACAGTTTGTGAAAATAACACATCTAATACTGAAAAAAATCACAAAGGCAAGATCTACACCCTTAAAATAACCTTTTCAGTTTAATACAGATACTCTTTCTCATTTCCAAATTTAAGCAGGTATCCCTCCTACCAATTTTATGACAAGTGCTATCATGTTGAGCAGTCCTTCGCTCTCTAGAAATGTACATGCTCAACATCGTCTAAAAATAGTTCTTGGTTGTTCTTGCTGCGAGAATTATTTGTCTCAGACTATAATTTCTCTTTTCCATGAACCCAGATTCAGTTCTGTTTTGGATGAATTTTAATGTGTGAGCAAACCTCCTGACTTATACAGCATGATGTAATTGTGCTGACAAGATTCACTTGCCAAGGTAAAATATGCAATGGTAAGGGAATGAATAAGCAAGCATACAAAAGGCTGGTAATACCACCAAGTCATCTATTAAAGCTGTCTAACACTTCTCTTAAAAGGGTTGAAATTGCTTAGAAATCTACCAAAACCTGTTGGGCTAAGTTTATTCCCACAAAAGGTGTTGGTCCTAGCCTGAATTTTCCTGAAGACTTAAGGAAGGTGAAGGCTGCAGTGATCAGGCATTTCCTTGTCCTTGCTGTTTTGGACTGTTATGAGCCAAGCTGAAGGTTAGAGATCCTACATTTTCAAACACTACCCTTTAGGGAGAAAGAAATAGTGTATTTCATATGAAGGTTCCACAAGAAATGGAGACTAATAGATTTGGATGAAGAGCAAAGAAGGATTTTCCTCCTGGAAAGGCCACCTCAAAAACTCAAGGAGAAAGCAATACTGGTTCTAACAAAAGAACTGAGAATACGAGGCAGTAGATACTGAAACAGGGAAAGAAGCTAGAAATGAGAGCTGTTGTGTAGGCAGAGAGACAGATTGTACAGGAATCTGAAGGAGGACAGATACTGCTTTACACTGCTGAGTAATCCTGGAGGCACTTGTCCACAAAGGTACCTTTCTCAGCTGTACAATCA
The DNA here is from genome assembly GCA_013399195.1 of Dicrurus megarhynchus. Classification (NCBI taxonomy): domain Eukaryota; kingdom Metazoa; phylum Chordata; class Aves; order Passeriformes; family Dicruridae; genus Dicrurus; species Dicrurus megarhynchus. Next base: position 4,293,915 of record VXAD01005611.1, read on the forward strand.
GTTTAGGCACATGGACAAATTATGACAAGTCTAAGAACAAGGAAGATTGAGGCGTAACTTTTTACGTGCTTGGACTGCCTGGGTTAAGAAACGAACTCTTCAACCTGTTGCAGATTCCCACTCCTCTTCTAGGGTACTTTGGTGAAAGACAGTATCTCACATTTCCCAGCAAGCTCTCAGCTCACAAGCTGAAGAAGACAGGGGATAAAAAAACATGATCTAAGAAAATAAACAGAACCATTTATCTGAAGAATACTTTCTTCCTCGAAACAAAAGGCAAAGTCTAAAGGCTGTCTTCCCTCTTTGAACAGGAAGAGCTGCTTTATTATATAACACGTATCACTGAAGCAAAAATTTAAGACTCACAAAAGTTTTAAGGCTACTTATATGGACAATCAAATCATATCAGATAGACATTACTGTGAACTAATAATGATTTACTGGTTAGGGTTTCTGTATATCTCTTCTATATATATTCAGAATTGGCCACATGATAAAAAAAAAAAGTGGATTGGGACAATGGGGGAAGAAGTATGGGGTTTTATGTGTGGATTGGCAGTCTGAACTAGAATGGCACAAACTTTATTATTACACAAACCAACACTTTTTCCTCTCTTAAGTACAACCTTTAAATGCAAGGCCTTCAGTCAGCAAAAATTTGTAACAATCTAATAGTACACTAACCTTGCGTTAAGATCTATTTTTCCCCCTTTTAAACCTTCATTTTTACTTATTATAAAGGAGTAAATTTAGCTTATAACATTATCTCATATTTTCACACCTAATGTTTACTGTAAGAATATATGAAAGACACAAAGAAACAAAGTATTTTTCTTTTCTACCTTCTTCTGTCGATAATTTTGGTGGACTCACCTGCTCCAGCTCTCTGGGGGTATCTACTTCTTTCCATTAATCACAGAGGAAAGCTAGAGAGCTAGCATAGACAAGACATTGAACTTTGAGACGGCAGACTCTGTAATATAACCCTAGGTTACTTCCATTCAGTTCTATACTACAGAAGTGTTTCAAACACCTTCCTAAAGCAAAAAACCTGCTGAAAGTCACTCAGATTTTAAATCCTCCTAAGGTCAACTAGTACAGTTCTGCAATGTTGACTTGGATACCACTACAGACCATCCACACATACAAAAACTTTATATCCTGCATTATCTCATTCAAGGAAAATAACAGGAGAATTATTGAGGGGAATTGTATTTTGTTTAGTGTTTTAGGGTTTAGTGTTTCTTCACTTATACGTATTTAAACTCTTAAACATAGGTCGAAAGACTGAAGGCTTAAGTTTACATGAGAACAGACTTAAGTAGTTCATGAAATTCAGTACTTCATAAAAATCTTTGTTACAAATTAATCTCCAAATAGTAGTAAGTCAAGCCTGTAATTCCTTAGAGCTAACTCTTCCATAAATCCTTCCATATTCCCTTCTCTATTGCTATTAATCTTTAACTCAGTGCACCTCCAAAAAGATTCATCTAGACCCTTGGGGAACAGAAGCTGGAGACAGTCTTCAGCAACATTCAAATCAAACTGACTGTCACATGGAATAGTTAATGCCAAGCCATAGTTTTTTCATGTGAACTTGAAAAATAAAAAAAAGTAAGACTTCTAATTTTACTGGTTTTTTCATCTTCTCTCCAGTTATTTTCTTTGAAACAATTCAAAGTAGCAACTGTCTGCCAGGTTTAATTGGATTACCTTCAACTTTATATGCCTCTGCATCTAAGCAAAAAGCAATACGGAAAAAATAAGTAATTCTTGTCATAATTGTTCATTGGATTGCCAGAGAATTACAGCAGCAACATCACCACATATGCTGGTAGGGAATCAAAGGTAAATTATGACGTACCTGGAGTAGATTTAAAAAAAAAAAAAAAATCAATGCAATCAGAACTCATTGGGGAGATTGAAAATCAAGAGCCTTGAACTGTTGCACACATTTGTTTCCTAGATATTCATCTTTCTTCTCCTTCCCCCACATACAACAATATATTTACTTTTAGAAAACAAGGAACTCTCCAGAGCAGCATTATTGGCTGTACTTTCGTTGTACAATGGGAGCATGCTCCACTGTATAAGTAAATATTATCTCAAAGTAAACACCTCACACAATGTACTGACTGATTTCACTTCTGCTTTCGAATTTGTTCCAAGCACGCAGGCCCATTTGCTGCCACCTGTACAAGGATTATGCTGCAAACAAAGCCAGACATCACTTGCCACCCCTAACCTGCCAGTAACCTTCTTCATATTCAAAAAAATCAAAAGTGGACAAGAATGCTACAGGGAGCAAACCTATCACATGAATATCTCATATTTGGCTTAATTTTTATGTATTTATTTATTTCAAGAAACAGAATATGTTTCAGTTCTGAACTTAATTTCCCATTTTATAGGAAATGGCTTATTCTGTCACCTTCTCCATTGTATTTTAGTAACCCTAAAACCCTAAAAGCAGTTTAGTAACCCTAAAACCTGAAGACCAAGTGAGAACACACATACCGATCTGTTCCCAAGGCTATTATAGATGCTACTGCAAGCATATTCCCATTTCCATATATAGTGGGATGGTTTTTCTTAAATAACCTGACAAATCCATATGGTGTCTGATCCTCCTGGTACCACTGTCACAGCATGAAACATACACCTGCAAAATACTTGACTTCACCAGCACCACCACCTGCAGGAAGCTCTTCTTAGTAGATATCTTTCCTACCCACCTCTCTCATCAGAATAGTGGTATCTACAGCAAGGGCACATATCCCAGGCATACAAAAGGCAGGAAAGAAATGAACCTGTATCATTACTGTTAGACCTGACCTTAAGTGTCTTTTCCAACCTAAATGGGTCTGTGATTACACCATCCCTACCATGTCAACTATGAGTGTTGTGAGCAGAGTAGAAGAGTGCTGGAAGCACTCTAGCTTCCTGTTTACCCACCGGTTTCACACCTCCCAGACTGATGGCAGTATCTGAAGTTTTTCAAATATCTCCACAGAAGTCAAAGCTTTGGTGACAGGGTTTTGTTCAACCCACAAAAATGCTGCAAAGGTTACAACATAGATAGATTTTTCCTGGTTTGACGAATATCAAAGAAAACTTGCTTTGTTTTCTCCCCTCTCCAAACAGAGCGGCAGAAAATTTCTTTTCTTTTTAAAATAGATCTCCAAAATTAGAGAGTCCTGGCAAGAGACTCTAAAAAGTTCCACAAAATGAAATTGTCAAATTACTCTGGTAATAAAAATGTTTTATACCATTTGTTTCATCAGTGTTCATTTGTAAGTTGTTAGGGCTGGAGAAACAGAGAATTTGTTAATTTGTTAATTTATTAAACAGAGAATGTGTTAATTCTTGCCTAAAAATTAAAACAAACATCCTAGGTTAGAATTATCTATTAGAACTTTCCCCACTTTATATGAAAACTTTCTTAATTTTCTTTTTAAATCCATTCAAACAAAAATGTGTGATGCCCCTGTGATTACTATGGTCACATGAAAAGTCACAACCATGACAAGTCTGTGAGGTGTAAGGAAAAACAGATGCAACATTTTAGACTTAGGCTCAGAGATAAATTCCCATTATGATTTTTTTTTTAGTTTTTAAGAATTCTCCAAGGAGTCGGGTAGGTATGCTCACTTATTTCGATTGGAAAATATACACCAAGTTTTGCACTAGGACATCAAAGGATATGGGGAACTCAAATCTCAATATGGTATCTCTTTCTGCTTGAGATACTATTACTTCACTGAAGACTGAACTCTGAAATTCAGAGGAACATCAAAAGGGACACTGAATAAATGAATCTTTCTGATGTTGATGGTGTTAAGGGAGGAGCAAAGCAATATTCTCTTGGGCAAGTTCTGCTCAATTTTTTCCTATGCAATTCTATCAATAGCCTGGCTATCAGAAAGTAAAATTGTCTTTATACATCAACTCAACCAAACCAATACAGAACAAAACAAAAAACAATATTTTTCTAGTCATTTTATACAAAGAACTGTTCCATCTTTTAAAAATTCTAATAATTTTAACAGGAATTAAAACCTGACAGAGCAGTCCTCCTGAAGAAGCCCACAGGTTCACTAATGCAGAAATTTCACTTTTCAACTGCCTCTGGATTATCCTAGCTAAAAATTACTACAGCAGGTTTTTTACTGGAACTAGAAAATGTATCTTTTCTTCTGATTTTCAGGAATAACACAGTAACCCCAGAAAGCACTTGAGTAATAAGATTCATTGCAAGTAATTTATGCATTCTGTAGAAGCATGACATATAGTTCAACATAACGTTAATTTTGCATGATTCCAGTCTCGGTTGTTCAAGGAAAACTGACAATTTCTATCACCCTGAAATAGCATGGCTTCTTGGTAAGTATCAAGTCCTGACTAATCTGTTCTTTTTACAGAAACAATTACCTTACAATTTGTACCAATACACAGCAATCGAAATAAGGAAAAACTACAGTTACTTTTCATTGCATCGGTATTCAACCCAACATACATTGTACCCAGGGGATATTTTTGTGCTGTATTTTATGGCACAATCAACTCTTTGAAAGATTCATCAAATAAATATGAGAGATAGCTGTCCTCTTTTTCTCAAAAGGCACCCTTTCCTAATCTTCTCCTATACATGATCAAAGCAGGATCTACTCTGACACAGGATAATCACCAGTTGAATCTCTGCTTAAATACATGCAAAGTTTATGTCAGCAGACTCAAATTCTGGCAACAACCTGTCAAACTCAGCAATGTGGCAGTCAGCAAGGACAAATACTGAAATTCAACAGTAACCAGAATGAAGAAAGACAAGCAATACTGAAACGAGTGACATGTCTGTTGCCAGTTGCACTGCAGATATAGAACACTATGTATGAATTGTCCCAAGTCTGCAAATGTGGCTTGCCTGAGTCCTCTTCCATGAGTTTTCCCTCCTGTGATAGGAGTTCTACCACTGAAACCATGAGTGCTCACACCAATGGAGTCTGACTCCAACTTCTGATTCAGGTGCAGCAGACCTGCAGAGCACAAGGGGCCAGACAGTGTTCCTGAGCCGATGTGTGACGGAGAGCATCTCCAACACACCAAATGGGGGAAAACTGACAGACTGATGGCACAGCTGTCACTTTGAATCAGCAGGGAATGAATAAGCTCTGAAGGCTGAGTTAAGAGGCTCATGTACATAAGGTTAGGGGACAGTATAATTCTATATTCTAAGGGGATGAAAGAAGTAGGGACAGAACTGTGACTGCGAAAGACAGCACCAAAGACAGGATGAACTTTGCTACCAGGTAATTATACTCTGCACAAGCACCAGCACTTGGGATCATTAACACAGCAAGAGGCAGAGCTCAGATAGACAGAGCAAAAGCAACTGATCCGGCCAAGTAACTGCCAGAGTTTGAATGAAGAGCAGCTAAATAAATATTTAGGAGATAAAAAAACCCTAGTTACTGGGAAGAAAAAAATTGAATTTCCACAGACAGCTAGTGAAGGATACATCCTGTACATCTGAGTCTCTAGGACATATCTCTTTAGCTTATGATTCTGTACTGCCAAGTGCAATGGCTTCTTAACCACCATGCACAATACAACAGGATACTGCAAAAAGAATAATAAGGTAGAATTATTACTCAGGGACGCTTTTCAAGATGATCTCTCTGACAAGCTATCAAGAAGAGGAAGACAATGGCATTAAAAAGACGGATGCTCATTTTCCCATAAATGCACAAAGGTTTTAGGAAAATTGAGGATTCTTTCCCAAAAAGTATTTAGAAGACCATGCCATCCCCAAGGAAATAGAGAAGGGAAAAAGTTTAACAACAGTAAGAGTTCAAAAGATATTTAAACAGTTATTTAACCAGTTGTGAATCATTCATGAGAGAAGACAGGGAAGCCCTTTATTGGTTAAGGCCAAAAGCACCACATCTAGCTAAAAGAATGTTTCATTCCATTTCCAGAGGGAGTATTTGAAGCTTAATGCAACAGAGATGAACTGGGTTTTTCAAAACTTTTGGAGGATGCAGAAACCCAGATAATCTTCATTCTCATTTTTCCACACACACTGTATACCTGGTAGCAGTTCCACCCATTACTCAGAGCACTCTTTTGTGAGAAAAGCTAACATGATTTTTTTTTTTCTTTTTTAAATCCAGACATCTATTTAGATAGGTAGATCTTAAACACACTTGGAAGCAGAAGGCAAAACCAGCTTTGGGTAGACCAGAGGATTACTCATGTCTCTACAGACTAGAGCTCCCCAACAGCTGCTCCTCTCTCCTACAGGATGTTCCTTCATTCTATGCGAGGGAAGATAGTGCAGGTGGGGTTTTCCCCCTTCTAGACATCCCCAGTCAAGAACAGGAAACTGAACGACAGTGAGCTATTCCCTCTTCTCTTTTCATCACTCCCACAGGAGAAGTCCTATGGTCTCTATGCACACACACACTTGCTGTAGCTCCTCACAAACAGCATCTCTGGAGCCCTTCCAGCACAGTCAGCCCTAGCAGCTGAGCTCTGCCTTTTCTAACAGCTGCTTCTAAACTGCTGCACAGCCACTGCTGGAAAAATAGTTAGGCTGAACCATATTATCAAGAGGTAAAAGAAAGCCTCATAATAATCCAAAAGGCATCTACTCTTATTTATAGTTATTGTCCAAAACAGTGCTTGAGGGCCTGAATCTCTCAGAGCATACTGCTTCAGTCTTCTGTCTCTGTGAGCAGCTCCCTAAGGCATTCTGTCAGCACAAAAAAAGCAGGTGGTAGGACAACAATCCCTTGCCAAAGCATGTGAGATTTCCCCAACAAAAGTGAAAATCATCCCAAGGGAAGCATGTGCTCCCACTGACCCCCACGCCCACTTTCAAATATATCCCTATCCCTGTTCAAATATCTTCCCTTTCTTTTCACTGTGACCGGATCAAAATGCCATCAAGAAGTGAGAAAGTTAAGAGACCTCCCCACCATCCTTCTAACTACAGGCTGTCCTTCATATTTGTTAAAATAAAAATTGTGTGAGAAGACTGCAACAGTTATGGCTCAAGTTTTGTCTCTTTTCCCCTTCCAAAGAATTGGAAAAAAATAAGTGGTTATAAACTAAAAATGTACAAAATGTTTCCCTTACACATTCAAAAGCTGACAAGAAGTGATGCCTAACACAATTAGATTTAGCCTTTTACAGGTGCTTTCTGGAAGTGTCACTGGGCTCTGCACAATGGTCAGAAACCATCAGTCTAGTGCCAGGAACCTTCAGTCTCCTAAATCCATAATTTGTCATTTGGCTCCAGTTTCTCTTTTGCCTGGGTTCTCATCAATTCTCTCTCTGCATTCTTTTATTAGCAGAAGTGAATAGGAAAAAATAGGTAAGTAAAGGAAATTCAACACAGTTCTTGGTGGTATTCTCCCACTTCTGGAATCCTAATCTACCGGGCTGCCTGCACCATTAGCTAAAGCTATAGAAGTAATATAAAAAGGGGGAAAGTGCTTCGGTATTGCAACTCAGGCAGTGAGAGTCGGGCACTGTCCATCTTAGATGCAGGCAACTCCTTTTTACTATATCATACTTCAGATTCACCATGGCCTTAAAGCAAAACAGGCCATATTTTTTGCAATTTTCCCCTAGGCCAGCATCATACTTCAGTGGACTTATTCTTGCTGCCACATGTGTTTTCTCAGACATAATATTTTCTTTTCTTTCTATCAGTAAAATTAACAGGTTTCCCTACAGACTAATTTTTATCTGGTACTTATTTTCCCTGAAGGGCTGGAATTTTACCTAATACACTGACATACAATCAGCATAACCACTGCAAGCAGAACTCTGCCCTCTGCCAACACCACTTGAAAGCATACTGTGCAAAATCATAATATGGTGAAAAAAAATTCCTTTACAACTCCAATCACATTCTCCAAACAACCACATTTATAGCACAATGTGTGAAAAAGGGTATAGATTTATCAAGCAGTTTTAAGAAAACACATGAACAGAAAAAGCTTAAAGGAGAGTGGTGGCCTTTTATTTATAATGGTGATTTTCTTCTGTGAAGAGTTCTAATGTGTTTTTCATCTTACTTTTGCAAACCCTCCTGTATTACTCATTCCAGTATTAAAGCAGAAATGAACACTTCCTTACATAATCTTACATAATCTTAACTATACTTCTCTTTTGCTAATAATATCTAAAATTCAACACACTACAAATATTTGAAAGGCATCAATCCTATTTGCAACACCAATTTATTTTATCAAGCCCAAAATATCTAAGAAAAGTGTTAGTCACTTTTTCCACAGAATTTCATGTGCTGCAAGAAACAGATTGTACTTATCATATCATCAAAAACTTACTGTCAGTTTACAAATATATTAGGCAGGAGTATTTCTCATGTAAGGAAACATTCTGAGTTCAAAACCCAAGAGAGTTAAAAGGGAACTCTAACACATTACAGCACAGCAGTCTCCCCTTTTAGAAGTCTGAAGACCAAATACCAGCTATTGCCCAGTGCCTTCCTTACCTCCTTGAAGACTCAGCTTTCATACCACCTTTTACACATACGGACTTGTATCACTGTATACATACAATATGACAACTTATAGAAAAATGTACAATCCTTATGATCAAATTTTATCTCATAACAACAAAGTCTGAAAGTATAGCTAGCCATTAGCAACCAGATTATAAGAGAAATGCCTCACCCTGAGATCTCTGTAGAATGACCTAAAATAGAAGACATGAAGTATCCTCCCACTGCCTTCCTCCAACAAAGCGTTTTACTGCTCTTTCTTCCATAATTTTTCAGGTATTTAAGCTTGTCTAGCTCCATAGGCCACCTGAATCTTAGTAAGGTTCTCCCCACTGCAACTCAGCACGTGTTCTTTCTTTCCTTGCACTGCTACCAATCACAATGTCTCCCTTATGCTACTTTACCAGAATCATCTTCTAATTGTCAGTCTTCACGAACATCTTTATGCTCCTCCAAGTTCTCAAATTTTATCTCTTAGTCCCTCCAATATTTAGTCCTACTGTACCCATCAGATTTATGTTTCAGCCATATGTTCATCTCTGTTAATAACAGTAGCATCAGCTTAACCTTTCTCAAAAGCTAACTTTCCACCTCAGTGTGGACAGCAAACCCCTGAAAGGCAAGTACCTGACCAAACGTGAGGATTGCCCCTGGCTGACCAGGAACCAGCATGGCACTGTCTCCTTCACTCCAGCCAGCTGCCACCCTCCAGTTGCACCTTGGTTTTCAGATGGTTAAAACTTCCATTAGGCTTTAGAATGCCTGGCATAACAAGTTCATTGCCCTTTTAATGCTACCACTGCTGAGTAAATCTCAAGTAGTGGCAGGTCATATGAGATAGTTTATGGAATATATGTCCTGATGCTGCTCAAGTAGTCTCTATTACAGAAGATGATGCAAGAAGTTAATATTTGAGATCGGGTTTATAATCCCCCATCACAAGTAGACAACAGAAGCACATTTAGAAGTGACCTCAGTTTATAAAATGGTCCATCTCTGAGACCATGTAAACAAAATGCCTGGCAGGTAGTGAAAAAAACCTTTATGCCTATGTGAATATACATGTATATATGTATTCCTATTTAGTTAATATTTTATGCCCTGTTATGGCTGCCTCCACACTTTTCTTCATGTTGTTTGTACCTTCATGTGCACCGGAATCAATCAGCTTCAGTCCCAGCAGTTCTATTAGTTTTTATCTCCCAGCATTTTCTAAAAGTGGCTCCTGGTGACTTATATAAATAAAAGCAGCTTTTTACAGGAACAACAGATTTATAACTTTAATAAGACTGCCCTCCTTCCTGCATTAATGTCTACAGTACATGACAAATCAGGTTAAGCAAGCTGGTATCAAATCTGAAGTGAAATGTGGTTTTGAGCCAAACCTTAATTCTCTGAAGAGCTTCAAGCATATTTTGAAGATGTTGAATTATTGATAAGGAAAATCAATTCTTTTTCCAGCTCAGGCAATGTCATAGAGTCACAGTGTATGCAACACTAGCTAATGCAGATTTTCTGTTTTATTAACTTCATGACCCTTTAGAATTACATTACTCCTTTTTTCCTCTTTTGAATCCTGATAAACAGTCAATACTGACAGCTATACAACTTCTGTTAACCTCAGATAAGAATAAAAGATTTGTCTGAAAACAGACTGTCAGAAAGAGACAAGAAAACCATGAGATACCAGCATACTCCTAAGTTTATTCATGGAACTTGTATTATTCCAACAATATCATTAAACTTGGACACTTCAGCAAATAAACTGCAATGTGTTCGATCTGACCAGGAACAGCTTCCTCAAAGGGTCTGAAATAATAAAACATGTTCCATCCAGGAAGGCAACAAAACAGCAAACAATCCTGGGAGAAAGTTGGCAGATAGCAAGAATAGTTCTTTGTGAACCCTTCCAGACTAAAAAATTAGTCGTATCTACATATATACTTTCAAGTTATTTCAGTTCCAGTGATTTTATTCCATCTCCCAGCTTTTCCAGAGAAAATCTTGGGCACAACAATGGATATGGTGATGGAAGCATTTTTAAAAGTACCCCAACTATTATACTACAAGATACATAGAAGAGGGAAGAAAATAAAATGTTACCAATCTTTCCCATTCTAAAGTAGAACAGCAGTAATGAATAAGCAATTATTTACAAAGGATCAACAACCATCCTCATGCCCTTTCCCAGAAACATCCTAACATCCTAAATCCCAGTTTTAGGACTTAATGATGTCATACGGTGAGTTAAGGGAGAATTCCCCTGAGATTTCCTGTTGAAATTGTCTAGTTTAGTATAAAATATGCAAATATCTGACAGAGGAAAAACTGACTCTCCAGGTTAGTTAGTTACTATGCTTCTCCCATTGGATACCTCAGACTATACCCCATTGTACTCTTACACACAGAACAACAGCCTTAACAGAGAAAAATTAATAGCTGTGTGTGCACAAACAAAAATATCTTTTGCCTCCTGAATATCCTACCAGTTAGGCCACCCTCCAAGATGCCTCTGCCAAATGCAAAAGATCTATTCCCAGTTCTCTGATGGGTGTCCCCAGAATTGAGAAAAAGCAAATTCTTTTCTGTAAGTGATGTGAGCCAGCAACACTACAGCTCCCAAAATGTTCCCAAATTAAACTATTCAGCAAAAAGAATGCGGTTGCAATTAACCACTAAATAAGCAAATGCATATTTTTGATGAATAAAACATCTCTAAGAAAATCCCTTCTAAGTTCTCATATGAAACCCGCAATAGTGGTAAGTAATAAACGCCTGTTTTTCAATCAGCCCCAATTCAAATGTGAGATGGCAAATATCCAGACAGGAAAACTATCTGAAAAACATACAAAATAGGCCCTCAAGATAGTGTCTAATGAATTCCTTTGTTGTAAGTAACTCTCTCTAAGTTTCGATTTTCACGGTACTGTTTCTGAGCTAATTAAATGAGAAATCTGCTGTGGAAGGAAGCTCACCTAAGTGCTCTGGAGAGAGCTCATACGTCTAGGCAAAACACAGCCACTTGCGGAAGGTAAGTAACAGATGTTACTTTTCCTCCTTCTTGTTACTTAACTACTACGGCATCTGTCGCCTCTTTGCCCGTGGAGCCCGACAGCCCTCGGGAGGGTGAGGGGGCAGTGGGCAGCGGCGGCGGCAGCGGCAGCNGGCCCTGCTCGCGGGGCTGCTGGCGAGGCTGGCGCTGGTGCTGTACGGGCTGCACCAGGACCGCGCCATGCGGGTGCGCTACACCGACGTCGACTACCGGGTGTTCACGGACGCGGCGCGGCTGGGGACCGAGGGGCGTTCGCCCTACCGGCGGGGCCCGGCCCGCCACACCCCGCCCC